>JASPKZ010010362.1:0-25915 GCA_030220185.1 Diploptera punctata
ACGTCGTTGGACAGGATACAGGAAAAGACCTCCCAATACCCCTTCTCGGACCCCACTCTTCAAGGGAATGCTTAGAAATAGCTTTGTCCACATACCTACTTCCTTGGCAGGTAGCCAAATTTCAATGCTCAGAGTATTTACTGCACATATAGATTAGATCAGGAACTATTTTATTCTCTTTAAAATATTCATGCTCTTCTCATATCCGAAAACGTGGCTCAAACCCAACAATTACCTCTCTTTAATTGACATGGTGGATGGTTATACTTTTCTTAGACACGATCGGGTTTACAGTCGCGGGGCGCGGTTGTTTGGCCTTCGTTTAAAACAGACCTTACTCCTAAAATTGTGTATCTATCTAATAGAACCATCTGCCGAAATTATTTCATAGAAATCTTTGTCCAGTTTCAAAAAATGTCTTCTCTGTGTAGTATACCAACCCTCCTAAAATAAAAGCCATCGCTGAAATTGAGTCCACTTTACAAAAACGCGCGAATACAATATGAACACGTTATCGTTATGGGCGACCTTTAAATATAAATATACTAGGACACTGAAAAAAAACATACACAACAACTGATGGCTACGTTCCAGGCTTGTGATATGACACTCCTACCCCTACGACCTACCTACACATCACACATCATCACTCTGAGACGTTACTTGACTTAATTGCAACTAATAATCCAGACAGAAGTACTTACTCACGGGCAACTGCCAGCCCCGGGAATATCAGCACATGATATTATATTCTTAGCATATTCCACTGCCAGTGCCCTAAACCGACTCGAAAGACTATTACTATAGAGACTTAAAACATATAGACAATGCAACCCTAATTGAAGAAGCTATGCAGATGCCGTGGCATTCAATATGGACGCTGCATTCTGTAGATGAAAAAGTTTGAGACAATAAATGACTTTATACTACAATTATACAACAAGACATGGCCCACCAAAATCTAAACTCGTGAAACGACGCCCTGCACCCTGGATGACTCTTTCAATTCGTAACTTGATGACTGATAGAGACGCAGCACATAAGAAATATAGACTCAACAAAACAGACACAAGTCTCACTCAATATAAACAGTTACGTAACAAGACAAATCAAGCTATAAGAAACGCCAAACTTAGGACATTTATACAACCTAACAAATACCAATACTTCAGAAATCTGGAAAAAACTTGAATAGAATGGGAAATTGGGAGAAAGACACACAAGGTAGACAAATTACCTGTTTCCCTGGACACACTCAATAATCACTTCACAGGTATAACTACTACTCCAAAGGATAAAGAACAAACAATAAATGAATTATCACTGACAAATCAACCCGACAGAGAACATTTCCACTTCTCATATGTTACAGACTACGACGTAAAGAAAGCCATCATGCGAATAAAAACCAAAGCAGAAGGAACTGACCGTATAAATATTTACTTTACTGAATAAAATAATCGAAGCTATACTACCTACTATAACTCATATTTTTAACTCCTCACTACAAACTTCTAACATATCCCTCATTGTGGAAACAAGCCCTCGTACGTCCACTGCCTAAAGTTAAAACGCCCTCAACCCCGAACGACTTTCGACCCATTAGCATTTTACCTACTCTTTCAAAAGCTCTGGAACGATTAGTCCATAAACAACTGACTGAATACCTAAATGATTACAACCTTCTAGATCAATTCCAGTCAGGCTTCAGGAAAGGGACACAATACAAATACTGCTCTACTAAATATTTGCGAAGACATACGCGAAGCTGCTGATAATCGAAAACTTACCATTCTTACATTACTGGACTTTAGTAAAGCATTCGACACGGTAGACTTGGACTTATTGTTGGCATAAACTTAAAAACCTCTTACTCTCTGATAGTGCCACGAAATGGTGTCAATTCCTACCTTCATGAGCGCCAGCAATCTGTTATAGGAAATCATACATTATGTTCTTCTTGGTCCTTCCGTAAAGCTGGGGTTCCACAGGGTTCGGGTACTTGGACCTTTGCTTTTTTCAATCTACATAAATGACATATCTAACTCCCTAAAGCATTGCAAACATAATTTATTTGCAGACGACATGCAAATCTACATCCACACAGACAAATATTCACTAAATGACGCTGGTGCCAAAATTAACGAGGATCTTGACTCACTAATGACTTGGACAGTTAAATATGGACTGCAATTAAATCCTACAAAGTCACAATCAATCATTAGGGTCATCAGAGACTATTATCTACAATTAACCCAAACACAGTTTCGCAATGTGTTCACTAAACGGAGTTCAAATCCCTTATAGTGAGACAGTAAAAATTCTAGGAGTATTTATTGACAAAAACTTAAATTGGAATACACAAATAAACCATACATGCAAAACAGTCTTCTCAATAATACATTCATTAAATCGTGTACGAAATTGTTTGCCATTCGCCCTTAGGAAAATGTTAGTAGAAACACTTGCAATGCCCCATTTTGATTATTGTGACACTCTTTTTACAGACTTAAATATTATTTCCACTCAAAGACTTCAACGTGTTCATAATCTTCTTGCGCACGTTTTATTTGTGGTATTCGCCAAATTTGACCATTGTTACACCGTCCCTGGAACAATTATCGTGGTTTCGTCTAAGAGATCGTAGAACTGTCCATTCCCTATCCCTTCTCTATAAAATACTTCACACATCATCGCCTAATTATTTATCACGCCGCTTCATCAGACTATCCGACACACATAATCTTGACACTCGATCCCATCAGCACATTGTCCTTTATATCCCGCCTCATCACACTGTATATTATTCATTATCTTTTACGGTGTCACTTACCAAAATATGGAATTCCCTTCCACCCTATGTCAGAGACTGTCAAACTATAACATCCTTCAAAAACAAACTAAAGAATTATTTAATAACAAACTGACTTATACACCTCACTGATAGTATTCTTTTAGCAATATTAATATATTTAATTATTTATGTAAATAATATTAAGAATAACAAATGAAGAGTACAAGGGAAAAACAATCAGAGTCCACTTTTTAACATTTTGCAGTAATTGAATTTTAAGTTTAGAAACGCAGCAGATCGAGCGCTTTAGACATACAGAAAACTTTTTTTTCCCAGAACTGTTCTCAAGGTGTTTTTCTAACAGACCCTTCTTTCGAAATAAGTGTCATGTATTTTACAGTCCTGTTTTTCAGCAATGAAAAGTCAAGGTGCACATGTTTGTAAACAAAAACAATCATAGTCCGCTTAATTTACAGAATGTTATACATAACTGTTACATTATACATAACTGTTTGCCTTATAAAATGTAAATAAAAAAAATAATAATGAAATTAATTAATTTTTTACACCAAGTTACTCATTGTTGAATATGAGTAATCTTGAAAAATAGATTTGAGCATTTTCAGAACAGAATTTCTTCAAGGATTGGAGGTCGTCGTATTTTCCCTTGGAGAGTGGAATTAAAACTTGAATACGAATGTTCTGGCTGATTTTAAGTCTGTGCATGGCACACTGTATGTAATAAATTAAGAGTTTCTGGCCGCTTCATTTCTTTATTCACGTCTTCGGCACTGCTGCTATCGTTAAGTTTCTTTGCAAGTAGAGACTACTTTTTTGCTTTGAATTCATCACATGCAGAGCAAGTATCTGACCTAGGATATCCAAGAACAATATTAAATTTTGTCTGAAATAAGTTCCAATAAAATTCATAAGACACTGGAAACTCTGGAAATGTCTCTGTGTACATTTGATGCAATATTTTAATGTTTAATTCTTCAGGTAGGTACATTTTAGATGTTTTTGTGAAGACTGTAGTGAGAAGGGCGATCTTGAAGGGAACTGATATGTTTCATAACATTTTCAACGGCCTCAATTGTCTTTTTCATGGGTCTATTAGAATGAGAACCTCTCCGGTCAATAGGAGCATGCCCAGTAGTAGAAAGGGATTTCTTGACTGTTAACATATTCTGGTTTGTTATACCATGCACACTCATGAAGGCTTTGTAACAA
This sequence comes from Diploptera punctata, assembly GCA_030220185.1. NCBI lineage: Eukaryota > Metazoa > Arthropoda > Insecta > Blattodea > Blaberidae > Diploptera > Diploptera punctata. The sequence goes on from JASPKZ010010362.1 coordinate 4,025, forward strand.
ACTGGAATTTCAACAGCTTTTCCATCCCTCTGTATACGTACCTTGTAAGAGTAAGAGTGGTCTCTGAAGCTGCTATCTTCTTCTGGTTTCCGTGGTCTTCTTCATTTCACCGGCAAAACTGAAATTAGTGAACGCGTGCACTCTGTTTTTTCTTATCTCCCAGTAAATTGAATTCACGAATTAATACATTACGTTCATGTTTTGAAATGTTCGTGTAACACACTGTTTCTTGCATTTGCAATCTTCACCAGGAACATGACTCATCGCTCTTATGCGTTTACTCGCATCATGGATTCTACCATGTTTAGGTCTTTTCTTTCCTCTACTCTGATGAGCTGTACGAGTAACATTAACACTTGATTTCATGTTGAAAAATAAACTGATTGTCTACACACCAGTAAAATAGGCTTCATTGAACAACAATGCAGTTTGGTACCAGTAAAAATAAATGCCACAACAATGCATAGGTATGTAACAAATTAAAACACCCCAAGCTGACCAACATATAAAAAGTTCATACTCTCTGGAAGGAGTCCAAAAATACTCTCATTTAAATTGTATATTGACTCTGATTGTTTTTCCATTTCACAGTGGACTACGATTGTTTTTCCCCTGGACACTTTATTTCAATGCTGATTTTTAATGGATTATGAGTGAGTTTTTCCACGTATGAACCTCTTGGAATATAGTACTAGGTACATACAATCCACTGGTACCAGAATCTCAAATTTCACCAAAAGTGGACTTTGATTGTTTTTCCCCTGTACTCTTCAAATAGTTTTATTTGTTTTGTTTTAAATATTGTATAATCGTAAAATTAGTTTTCTATATCTCATTATTTTCCTGTTTTTTATATACACTAGACAGGGACAATTTAATATGTCTTGCTTGTATACATTTTATTATTAGTTTTAGTCTTAATTTTAACTAATATTAACTGATTGTATTATAGATCGTAATATGTATATTAGATATTATCTTTTGATCAAATTTTTACTTAGTGTTTAATATTAGAGTTAATTAAGATTGTTATATTCTTATGTAATATATGTTTGTCCTGGTGAGTGGAAGAGAAGGCCACATGGCCTTAACTCCACCAGGCTAAATAAATCTTAAATCTTAAATCTTAACACAATAAACTTATGAAACAACATTTTGAAATTTTGGATTTTGACCGGATTTTTTGCATTATACATCACGGACATAGTCTCTAGATAGTATTTTAGCAGTTTTTGAATTTTCGAAAGATTTGACATTTTTTGGTTAAACTGTAAGCCTATAACCTTGGAAAAATCAATTTTGAAATTGTAGATTTAGTAGGGATTTTTTGCATTATAAGTCCCGGACACAGTCTCTAAATAGTATTTTTGCAGTTTTTGAATTTTCGAAAATTTTGACATTTTTTGGTTTAACTGTAACACAATAACCTTAGGAAACAACATTTTGAAATTTTCGATTTTGACCGAATTGTTTGCATTATACATCACGGACACAGTCTCTAGATAGTATTTTAACAGTTTTTGAATTTTCGAAAGTTTTGACATTTTTTGGTTAAACTGTAAGACTATAACCTTGGAAAAATCAATTTGAAATTTTGGACTTAGTCGGGATTTTTTGCGTTAGAAATCCCGGACACAGTCTCTAGATAGTATTTTTGCAGTTTTTGAATTTTCGAAAATTTTAACATCTTTTGGTCAAACTGTAAGACTACCACCTTGGAAAACTCAATTTTGAAATTTTAAATTTAGACTTGATTTTTGCCTAATACAACCCGGACACAGTCTCTAGATAGTATTTTTGCAGTACTTGAATTTTCGAAAATGTCGACATTTTTTTGGTTAAACTGTAATACTATACATCACGGAAAACTCAATTTTTAAAATTTTGGATGTCGACCGGATTTTTTGCACTATAAATTCCGGACGCAGTCTCTACATACTATTCTTGCAATTTTTTTATTTTCGTAAATTTTGATATTTCTTGGTTAAACTGTAAGAATATAACCTTTGAACACTCAATTTTGAAATTTTGGATTTAGTCCGGATTTTTTGCATTATAAATCCCAGACACAGTCTCTAGATGTATTTTAAATTTTCGAATATTTTTACATTTTTGGTTGAACTGTAAGACTATATACCATGGAAAGCTCTATTTTGAAATTTGGGTTTTAGACCGGATTTTTTGCATTATAAATCCCGGGCACAGTCTCTAGATTGTTTTCTTTTGCTCTTTCTGGTTTTTCGAAATTTTTACATTTTTTTGGTTAAACTGTATGAATCTAACTTTCGAAAACTCAATTTGAAATTTTAGATTTACACCGGATTTCTTGCATTATAAATGCAGGACACTGTCTCTATATAGTATTTTTGCAGTTTTTGAATTTTCGAAAATTTTTACATTTTTTGGTTAAACTGAAAGACTATAAACCATCGAAAACTCAATTTTGAAGTTTTGGATTTAGACCGGATTTTTTTGCATTATAAATCCCGGACACAGTGTCTAGATAGTACTTTTGCACTTTTTGAATTTTCGAAAATTTTTACATTATTTAGTTGAACTGTAAGAGTATAACTGTGGAAAACTCAATTTTGAATTTTTGGGTTTATACCAGATTTTTTGCATTATAAATCCCGGACACAGTCTTTAGATAACATTTTGCAGTTTTTGAAATTTCCAAAATTTTTATACTTTGTGGTTAAATTGTAAGACTATAAATCATGGAATACTTAAATTTCGGATTAGACCGGATTTTTTGCATTATAAATCCCGGACACAGTCTCTAGATAGAATTTTTGCAGTTTTTGAGTTTTAGAAAATTTTTACATTTTTGGTTTAACTGTAAGACCATAGAAAACTCAAGTGTGAAATTTTCGAATTAGACCGGATTTTTTGCATTATAAATCCCGGACACAGAATTTAGATATTATTTTTGCAGTTTTTGAATTTTCGAAAATTTTGACATTTGTTGGTTAAACTGTAAGACTGTAACCTTGAAAAACTCAATTTTGAGATTTTGGATTTAGACCGGATTTTTTGCGTTACAAATCCCGGACAGAGTGTCTAGATAGTATTATTTCAGTTTTTGAATTTTCGAAAATTTTGACATTTGTTGGTTAAACTGTAAGACTATATATAGCCTTGGAAAACTGAATTTTGAAAATTTGTATTTTGAACAGATTTTTTGCATATAACTCCCAGACACAGTCTCTAGATAGTATTTTTGCAGTTTTTGAATTTTCGAAAATTTTGACATATTTTGATTTAACTGTCACGATTATAAACTTGGAAACCTCAATTTTGAAATTTTGAATTGAGACCATAAATTTTGTTTTTTTCCATTAATACAATCCCGGTATACAGTCCTCTAAAGTGATAGTATTTTTGCAGTTTTTTGACTTTTGTAAAATTTTGGAAATTTTTTGGGTAAACCTTTGGACACACATTTTTGAAATGCTCTATTTAGACCGGATTTTTTGCATAATAAATTCCGGACACAGCCGCTTGATAGTATTTTTGCAGTTTTTTTGAATTTTCGGAAAACGTGTGTGCGGAACATTTTTTGGTTAAAACTGTTAGACTGTTAACTTTGGGAAACTCATTTCTGAATTGTTCGATTTTACAAGCGCACAAACCGGATTTTTTGGATTAGAAACCGCGGACACATTCTCCTAGTTAGTATTTTTGCAGTTTTTGAATTTTCGAAAAATTTAGCAGTTTCTTTGGTTAAACTGTTAGACTATAAACCATGGAACACTCAAATTGTTTGAAATTTTTGCTGGTTTTAGACTGGATTTGTTGCATTATAGATCCCGGACACAGTCTCTAGATAGTATTTTTGCATTTTTCGGTTTTTCGAAATTTTTACATTTTTTTGTTAAACTGTATGACTATAACTTTCGAAAACTCAATTTGAAATTTTAGATTTACACCTGATTATTTGCATTATAAATGCCGGACACAGTCTCTAGATAGTATTTTTGCAGTTTTTGAATTTTTCCGAAATTTGGACATTTTTGGGTTAAAGCGGTAACACTATAACCGTGGAAAAACTCAATTATGAAATTTTTGGTTGTATACAGATTTGTTTTGCATTCCAAATCCTGGACACAGTCTAGAATAACATTTGGCAGTTTTTGAAATTTTCGGAAATTTGTACACTTTGTGGTGTAAACTGTAAGACTATAAATCATGGGAATACCTTAATTTGAATGGTAGGGATTCGGATTAGACCGGATATTTTGGCATTATAAATCCCGTACACAGTCCCTAAATAGTATTTTTGCAGTTTTTGAATTTCCTAAATTTTTTACATTTTTTGTTCAAACTGTAGGACTATAAACTATGGAAAACTCAAATTTGAAATTTTGGATTTAGTCCGGATTTTTTGCATTATAAATCCCGGACACAGTCTCTAGATAGTATATTTGCAGATTTTGAATTTTGGAAAATTTTTATATTTTTTGGTTAAACTGTGAGACTATAACCGTGGAAAACTCAATTTTGAAATTTTGGATTTAGACCGGACATTTTGCATTATAATTCCCTGACACAGTCTTAAGATAGTATTTTGCTGTTTTTTGAATTTTCGAAAATTTTGACATTTTTTGAATAAACTGTAAGACTGTATCATTCGAAAACCCAATTTTGAAATTTTGGATTTAGACCGGATTTTTTGCATTATACATCACTGACACAGTCTTTAGATAGTATTTTGGCAATTTTTGAGTTTTTGAAAGTTTTGACATTTTTGGTTAAACTGTGAGACTATAACCTTGGAAAAATCAATTTTGAAATTTTGGATTTAGTCGGGATTTTTTGCATTATATATCCCGGACACAGTCTCTAGATACTATTTTTGCAGTTTTTGAAGTATTGAAAATTTTGACATTTTTTGGTTTAACTGTAACATCATCTTAGAAAACAACATCTTGAAATTTCCGATTTAGACCGGATTTTCTGCATTGTAAGTCCCGGACACAGTCTCTAGATTGAATTTTTGCAGTTTTTGAGTTTTCGAAAATTTTTACATTTTTGGTTTAACTGTAAGACCTTAGAAAACTCAAGTGTGAAATTTTCGAATTAGACCGGATTTTTGCATTATAAATCCCGGACACAGAATCTAAATATTATTTTTGCAGTTTTTGAATTTTCGAAAATTTTGACATTTGTTGGTTAATCTGTAAGACTATAACCTTGGAAAACTCAATTTTGAAATTTTGGATTTGACCGGATTTTTTTGCATTACAAATCCCGGACACAGTCTCTACATAGTATTATTTCAGTTTTTGAATTTTCGAAAGTTTTGACATTTGTTGGTTAATCTGTAAGACTATAACCTTGGAAAACTAAATTTTGAAAATTTGTATTTTGAACGGATTTTCGCATATAACTTCCAGACACAGTCTCTAGATAGTATTTTTGCAGTTTTTGAATTTTCGAAAATTTTGACATTTTTTTATTTAACTGTCACGATTATAAACTTGGAAACCTCAATTTTGAAATTTTGAATTGAGACCAGATTTTTTTCATTATAAATCCCGGATACAGTCTCTAGATAGTAATTTTGCAGTTTTTGAATTTTCTAAAATTTGGAAATTTTTTGGAACCTTGGAAAACTCAATTTTGAAATTTTGGATTTAGACCGAATTTTTTGCATTATACATCACTGACACAATCTCTAGATAGTATTTTGGCAATTTTTGAATTTTTGAAAGTTTTGACATTTTTTGGTTAAACTGTGAGACTATAATAATAATAATAATAATAATAATAATAATAATAATAATAATAATAATAATAATAAAGATAATAGATAATAATAATAATAATAATAGTAATAATAATAATAATAATAATAGTAATAATAATAATAGTAATAATAATAGTAATAATGATAATAATAATAATAATTATAATAATAATAATTATAATTATAATAATAATAATAATAATAATAATAATAATAATAATAATAAGAAGAAGAAGAAATGTGCACTCAGGTTGAGCATTACAGTCTTTACTGTAGTCTGAAATAGTTTTTGTTCTTTTTGCACATGTTATGATGTGGTATTTCCACACAACACACACCTTCATTCTTCGGTCGGCTGGTGGAACTTCTTGTTTATACACACCTTGTTATGAAATCCATGCACTGCGAGTCGTGTTGTGACGTGTCCTTGGGGGTTGCACTCTCTGGTCCATCTGTCGTCCAGCATGGCAGTTGTGGTGTAGAAATCTATGTCTATTTCCTTCTTCTTCCTATTTCTGATGCTTATGAATTTCTGGTATGGTTCTGTGGATTGTAGATAGAATTGTGTTCTTATGTCCTCTATGAAGTAGGTCTCTCTCATGAGTTCGTAAGCAAAACGAGATGGCGCTGTTTTTCCTATTCTCAGGATCCGTTTCATGAACATTGTTTTCACTTTTTCTATTCTTATCAGATCTCCGATCTTAAGTTTTTCCCAAATTATCTCTATCCCATATGTTATAACTGGTGCCACTGTCGTTTTGAATAATTGCATTGCTGTACCTGTCGATAAGTTGGCCAGATTCGGGATATTGTATGATGTTCGGATGGCTGCCGCTTGGATGTGTATTCCGAAGGACGTTGCTGTTGTCTGTAGAGTGAATCCTAAATATTTGTACTTTCCCACTTTTTGTAGTGGTTGATTGAGTAGTGTTATGTAGTCTTTTGATTTTGATTTTCCCCCTTTTCTAAATGTCATCTGGACTGTTTTCTCTTCATTTATCTGCACGTTGTTCTCCTGTGCCCAGATCTCTAATCTTTTTATTGCTTTTTGTATGTCGTCCTTTTCTGTTGCTCCTATCACCATATCGTCTGCATATAAGATTAGTTTTGCTTTTGAGTTTTCCTCGATTATGGTGTTCACGTCTGCTGTATAGATGTTAAACAGTGTGGGGCTCATGGGATCTCCTTGCAGAACTCCGTTCGTCTGTACGATGTCTTCCGAAATTTCAACATTGTTGTTTACTTGGACTATGTTTCGCTGTCGGCAGGCTTCGATTATTCTCACTAGTGGGTCTCCCTTTCCGATCATCTGTTTCAGTTTCTCAATGAGCTTTTGTCTGCTTATTGAGTCAAAAGCCTTCTTGAAATCGACGAATACTGCATGGTACTTCCCTCTTGTATGTCTTAGGGCGTCTTCTATTTGGTCCATTAGATATTTCAATGTTTGTACAGTGCTTCTGCCTTTCGTAAATCCAAATTGGTTTTCCGGGATGTGTCCCTTGGTCGCTTCTAGGAGTCTTTCATCGAGGATCTTTGTGAACACTTTAAAGGAGGCGTTTTCTAGCGCTACTCCTCTGAATTAATCAGATGATGCTCTGTCCCCTTTTCCTTTATATAGCATCTTTAGGGTCGCTGTGTTCCATCTCTCTGGTATTTCAACTTTTTTTGTATGCATTTGTTCATCAAGTCTTTCCATAGTTCCTCTAAGAGACTATAACCATCGAAAAATCAATTTTGAAATTTTGGATTTAGTCGGGATTTTTTGCATTATAAATCCCGGACACAGTCTCTAAATAGTATTTTTGCAGTTTTTGAATTTTCGAAAATTTTGACATTTTTTTGTTTTATCTGTCAGGACTGCAATCTTGGAAAAATCAATTTTGAAATTTTGGATTTAGACCGGATTTTTTGCATTACAAATCCCGGATACAGTCTCTAGAGAGCATTTCTGAAGTTTTTGAATTTTCGAAAATTTTGACATTTTTTGGTTAAACTGTAAGACTAACCTTGGAAAACTCAATTATGAAATTTTGGATTTAGACTGGATTTTTTGCAATATAAATCCCGGACACAGCCTCTAGATAGTCTTTTTGCAGTTTTGAATTTTCGAAAATTTTGACATTTTTTTGGTTAAACTGTAATATTATAGCCTTGGGATACTCAATTTTGAAATTTTGGATTTAGACCGGATTTTTTCCATTATAAATCCCGGACACAGTCTCTAGGTAGTATTTTTGCAATTTTTGAATTTTCGAAAATTTTTACATTTTTTGGTTAAACTCTAAGACTTATATACCATGGAAAACTCAATTTTGAAATTTTGGTTTTAGACCGGATTTGTTGCATTATAGATCCCCGACGTAGTCTCTAGATAGTATTTGTGCATTTTTCGGTTTTTCGAATTTTTTTCATTTTTTTGTTAAACTCTGTGACTATAACTTTCGAAAATTCAATTTGAAATTTTAGATTTACACCTGATTTTTTGCATTATAAATGCCGGACACAGTCTCTAGATAGTATTTTTGCAGTTTTTGAATTTTCGAAAATTTTTACATTTCTTTGTTAAACCTTGGAACACTCAATTTTGAAATTTTCGTCTTAGACCGGATTTTTTGCATTATAAATCCCGGACACAGTTTTTTAGTTAGTATTTTTGCAGATTTTGAATTTTCGAAAATGTTGACATATTTTTGTTAAACCTTAAGACTAACCTTTAAAAACTCATTTTTGAAAATTTGGATTTAGACCGGATTTTTGGCATTATAAATCCCGGACACAGTCTCTAGATAGTATTTTTGCAGTTTTTTACGTTTCGAAAATTTTGACATTTTTTGGTTAAACTGTAAGACTATAACCTCGGAATACTTAATTTTGAAATTTTGGATTTAGACCGTATTTTTTGCATTATAAATCCCGGATACACTCTCTAGATAGTACTTTTCCAATTTTTTTAATTTTCGAAAATTTTGACATTTTTTTTGTTAAACTGTAAGACTTCAACTTTGGAATACTTAATTTTGAAATTTTGGATATAGACCGGACTTTTTGCATTATAAATCCCGGACACAGTCTCTAGATAGTATTTTTGCAGTTTTTGAATTTTCGAAAATTTTGACACTTTTTGGTTAAACTGCAAGACTATAATCTTGGAATACTCAATTTAGAAATTTTTCACTTAGACCGTTTTTTTCACATAATAAATCCCGGACACAGTCTGTAGACAGTATTTTTGCAGTTTTTGAATTTTCGAAAATTTTCACATTTTTTGGTTAAACTGTAAGACTATAACCTTGGAATACTCAATTTTGAAATTTTCGAATTAGACCGGATTTTTTGCATTATAAATCCCGGACACAGTCTCTAGATAGTATTTTTGCAGTTTTCGAATTTTCGAAAATTTTGACACTTTTTGGTTAAACTGCAAGACTATAATCTTGGAATACTCAATTTAGAAATTTTTCACTTAGACCGTTTTTTTCACATAATAAATCCCGGACACAGTCTGTAGACAGTATTTTTGCAGTTTTTGAATTTTCGAAAATTTTCACATTTTTTGGTTAAACTGTAAGACTATAACCTTGGAATACTCAATTTTGAAATTTTCGAATTAGACCGGATTTTTTGCATTATAAATCCCGGACACAGTCTCTAGATAGTATTTTTGCAGTTTTCGAATTTTCGTGAATTTTGACACTTTTTGGTTAAACTCTAAGACTATAATTTTGATATTTTGGATGTAGACCGGATTTTTTGCATTATAAATCCCGGACACAATCTCTACGCAGTATATTTGCGGTTTTTGAATTTTCGAAAATTTTGACATTTTTGGTTAAACTGTAAGACTAAATACAACCTTGGAAAACTCATTTTTGAAATTTTCGGTTTCTACCGTAATTTTTGCTTTATAAATCTCGGACACCGTCTCTGCATAGTATTTTTGCAGCTTTTGAATTTTCGAAAATTTTGACATTTTTTGGTTAAACTGTAAGACTATAACCTAGGAATACTCAATTTAGAAATTTTCGACTTAGACCGGATTTTTTGCATTATAAATCCCGGACACAGTCTCTAGATAGTATTTTTTCAGTTTTTGAATTTTCGAAAATTTTGACATTTTTTTTCCGATTGAGGGTCTTTCCACTTTTCAGCGGTTGCCCTTTTACCAGCCGGCTGCTGGCCCTTCACATCCACATGTGTCAATCACAGAGGTAGATGATCAACAGCCAGTGTAGGGGTGACATGTGGTTAGCATGTCGAGTCCCCCAGCCGTTATAGCTGGTTCCTCAACCTGGAGCCGCTACTTATTGTAGCTACCCAATTGCCTCACGATGCTGGGTGGGCACCGGTCCCATACTGGCCGAAATACAATGAGAAAATTTCTTCCCCCATGGAGACTCGAACCAGCGCAAGTCCCGTAGGTCTGCGCCAAGGCTTCCTACCTTAACCGCTCGGCTACGGCGCGGGACTTTTTTTTGCTAAACCTTAAGTCTATAACCTTGGAAAACTCATTTTTGAAATTTTGGATTTAGACCGGATTTCTTTGTTTTATAAATCCCGGACGCAGTCTCCAGATAGTATTTTTGCAGTTTTTGAATTTTCGAAAATTTTGGCATTTTTTGGTTAAACTGTAAGACTATAACCTTGGAAAACTCAATTTTGAAATTTTGGATTTAACAGGATTTTTTGCATTATAAATCAAAGACACATAGTCTATAGACAGTATTTTTGCGGTTTTTGAAGTTTCGAAAATTTTGACATTTTTTGGTTAAACTCTAAGACCATAACCTTGGAAAAGTCGATTTTGAAATTTTGGATTTAGACCGGAATATTTGCATTATAAATTCCGGACACAGTCTCTAGATAGTATTTTTGCTGTTTTTGATTTTTAAAAAATTGTGACATTTTTTGTTAAACCGTAAGACTATAACCTTGGAAAACTTATTTTTTAAATTTTCGATTTATACCGTATTTTTTGCATTATAAATCCCGGACACAGTCTCTAGATAGTATTTTTGCAGTTTTTGAAATTTCGAAAATTTTGACATTTTTCTGTTAAACTCTAAGACTATAAACCTTGGAATACTCAATTTTGAAATTTTGGATTTAGACCGAATTTTTTGCATTATAAATCCCGGACACAATGATGGATAAATCATATTTGAAGAGAAAAATTATACGCTCAGACCGGGACTTGAACCCGGTCAAATATGATTTATCCATCATTGAGATGTACGAAATCAATAATAAAAACATGGAAAAAGCCGTACTGGCTGTAATGTATAATTCCCAAATGTGTCTTCTTAATTAAGGAGCCGCCATTCGCAAGTAGAAGCATGGCTTCATAGCATTTGGTGGACGGGAATTACAATGTATATAGAGAAAGATTTGCGTTTAGATCGGTACTTGCTCAGGTAGCTCAGTTGGTAGAGCACTTGGTCTAGAGAACCAAGGGTCCCGGGTTCAAGTCCCGGTCTGAGCGTATAATTTTTCTCTTCAAATATGATTTATCCATCATTGAGATGTACGAAATCAATAATAAAAACATGGAAAAAGCCGTACTGGCTGTAATGTATAATTCCCAAATATGTCTTCTTAATTAAGGAGCCGCCATTCGCAAGTAGAAGCATGGCTTCATAGCATTTGGTGGACGGGAATTACAATGTATATAGAGAAAGATTTGCGTTTAGATCGGTACTTGGTCAGGTAGCTCAGTTGGTAGAGCACTTGGTCTAGAGAACCAAGGGTCCCGGGTTCAAGTCCCGGTCTGAGCGTATAATTTTTCTCTTCAAATATTTCTGTCTACTTTGTCAAAAGCCTTTATGAAGTCAACGAAGGCGATATGAGTTTCTATATTGAATTCCTTGTGCTTTTCTAATAGTAGTTTTAGAGTAAAGAATCCATCTGTACAAGATCTACCCTTTCTGAATCCATTCTGCTCTTCTCCAATTATATTTTCATAAATTTTCCTCAATTTATTCATAACTATATTAGCATACATTTTATATCCAGAGTTCAACAAGCTAATTCCACGATAGTTATCTTTGATTTGGCGACTTCCTTTTTTGAAGATTGGTATTACAATGGATTTGTTCCAGCTTTGTGGTGGTTCTTGTCCTTCCCATATCATATTAAGGAGAATAAGAAATCTGTCTAAAAAATTTTTAGTTGAAAATTTAAATAATTCTTGATTAATGTGGTCTTCTCCGGGAGCTTTGTTACTTTTTAATGATTTAACAACATCAGTTAATTCATCTATAGAAATTTGTTCCAAAGCAGTGTTATTAGAGATTGGTATTTGTAATAAATCATCCTTTTGTGTTCATAAATGATGAAGTAGGTAAGCCAAGATTCTTTAGATATACAATTTAAATGTGCATTTTCTCTTGAATCATTATTTAAATTTTTTAAAACTTTATATATTTTTGGTTGAGGCCTAGTGATATCATTTTCCAAAAATGAGGCAAATTGTTCCCAGCTTTGTCCATGTTTTTTGCGAACTTCAATTTTAGCTATGGCTCTCTTCCTATGATACTCTACTTTATCTTCATCTTTTTTTGTAGACAGAAATTTTTTGTATGTTTCACGTTTATCATCAATTACTTTTTTTATGTTTTATAACTATAACCTTGGAATACTTAATATTGAAATTCTGCATTTAGACCGCATTTTTTGCATTATAAATCCCTGACACAGTCTCTAGATAGTATTTTTGCAGTTTTTGAATTTTCGAAAATTTTGACACTTTTTGATTAAACTGCAAGACTATAACCTTGGATTACTCAATTCTGACATTTTCCACTTAGACCGGTTTTTTCACATTATAAATCCCGGACACAGTCTGTAGATAGTATCTTTGCAGTGTTTGAATTTTCGAAAATTTTGACATTTTTTGGTTAAACTTTAAGACAATAACCTTGGAATACTCAATTTTGAAATTTTCGACTTAGACCGGATTTTTTGCATTATAAATCCCGGACACAGTCTCTAGATAATACTTTTGCAGTTTTCGAATTTTCGAAAATTTTGACACTTTTTGGTTAAACTCTAAGACTATAATTTTGATATTTTGGATTTAGACCGGATTAGTTGCATTATAAATCCCGGACACAGTCTCTACGTAGTATTTTTGCAGCTTTTGAATTTTCGAAAATTTTGACATTTTTTGGTTAAACTGTAAGACTATAACCTAGGAATAATCAATTTTGAAATTTTCGACTTAGACCGGATTTTTTGCATTATAAATTCCGGACACAGTCTCTAGATAGTATTTTTTTCAGTTTTTGAATTTTCCAAAATTTTGACATTTTTTTTGCTAAACCATAAGACCTTGGAAACCTTGGAAAACTCATTTTTGAAATTTTTGATTTAGACCACATTTTTTGCATTATAAATCCCTGACACAGTCTCTAGATAGTATTTATGCAGTTTTTTAATTTTGGAAAATTTTTACATTATTTGTTTAAACTGTTTAAACTATAACCTTGGAATTACTCAATTTTGAAATTTTGGATTTAGACCGGATTTGTTGCATTATAAATCCCGGACGCAGTCTCCAGATAGTATTTTTGCAGTTTTTGAATTTTCGAAAATTTGGCATTTTTTGGTTAAACTGTAAGACTATAACCTTGGAAAACTCAATTTTGAAATTTTGGATTTAGACAGGATTTTTTGCATTATAAATCCAAGACACATACTCTATAGACAGTATTTTTGCAGTTTTTGAAGTTTCGAAAATGTTGACATTTTTTGGTTAAACTCTAAGACTATAACCTTGGAAAACTCGATTTTGAAATTTTGGACTTAGACCGGAATATTTGCATTATAAATCCCGGACATAGTCTCTAGATAGGATTTTTTTTTGTTTTTGATTTTTCAAAATTTGTGACATTTTTTTGTTAAACCGTAATACTATAACCTTGGAAAACTCATTTCTGAATTTTTGGATTTAGACCGGATTTTCTGCGCTGTAATTCCCGGACACAGTCTCTAGATAGTATTTTTGCAGTTTTTGATTTTCGAAAATTTTGACATTTTTTGGGTAAACTCTAAGACTATAACTTTGGAATACTTAATTTTGAAATTTTGGATTCAGACCGGAGTTCTTGTATTACAAATTCCCGAATACAGTCTCTGGGTAGTATTTTTACGGTTTTTGAATTTTCGAAAATTTTGACAATTTTGGTTAAACTGTAAGACTACAACCTTGGAAAACTCAATTTTGAAATTTTGGATTTATACCGTATTTTTTGCATTATAAGTCCCGGACACAGTCTCTAGATAGTATTTTTTCAGTTTTTGAATTTTCGAAAATTTTGACACTTTTTGGTTAAACTCTAAGACTATGATTTTGATATTTTGGATTTAGACCGGACTTTTTGCATTATAAATCCCGGACACAGTCTCTAGATAGTATTTTTGCAGTTTTTGAATTTTCGAAAATTTTGACATTTTTTGGTTAATCTGTCAGACTTATAACCTTAGAATACTCAATCTTGAAATTTTCGACTTAGACCGGATTTTTTGCATTATAAATCCCGGACACAGTCTCTAGATAGTATTTTTTCAGTTTTTGAATTTTCGAAAATTTTGACATTTTTTTGTTAAACCTTGGAAAACTCATTTTTGAAATTTTGGATTTAGACCAGATTTCTTGCATTATAAATCCGGGCACAGTCTCCAGATAGTAATTTTGCAGTTTTTGAATTTTCGAAAATTTTGACATTTTTTGGTTAGACTCTAAGACTATATATAACCTTGGAATACTCAATTTTGAAATTTTGAATTTAAACCGGATTTTTTGCATTATAAATCCCGGACACAGTCTCTAGGTAGTATTTTTGCACTTTTTGAATTTTCGAAAATTTTGACACATTTTGGTTAAACCGTAAGAGTATAACCTTGGAAAACTCAATTTTGAAATTTTGGATTTAGACAGGATTTTTTACATTATAAATCCAAGACACATAATCTATAGACCGTATTTTTGCAGTTTTTGAAGTTTCGAAAATTTTGACATTTTTTGGTTAAACTGTGAGGCTATAACCTTGGAAAACTCATTTTTGAAACTTTTGATTTAGAGCGGATTTTTTGCATTATAAATCCCGGACGCAGTCTGTAAATAGTATTTTTGCAGATTTTTAATTTTCGAAAGTATTGACATATTTTGGATAAACTGTAAGACTATAACCTTGGAAAACTTATTTTTTAAATTTTCGATTTATACCGTATTTTTTGCATTATAAATCCCGGATACAGTCTCTAGATAGTATTTTTGCAGTTTTTGAATTTTCGAAAATTTTGACATTTTTTGGTTAAACTGTAAGACTATAACCTTGGAATACACATTTTTGAAATTTTCGATTTAGACCGGATTTTTTGCATTTTAAATCCCGGACACAGTCTCTAGATAGTATTTTTTTGCATTATAAATCCCGGACATGGTCTCTAGATAGTATTTTTGCAGTTTTTGAATTTTCGAAAATTTTGACACATTTTGGTTAAAGTGTAAGAGTATAACCTTGGAAAACTCAATTTTGAAATTTTGGATTTAGACAGGATTTTTTGTATTATAAATCCAAGACACATTGTCTATAGACAATATTTTTGCAGTTTTTGAAGTTTCAAATATTTTGACATTTTTTGGTTAAACTGTAAGACAATAACCTTTGAATACTCAATTTTGAAATTTTCGATTTATACCGTATTTTTTGCATTATAAATCCCGGACTCAGTCTCTAGATAGTATTTTTGCAGTTTTTGAATTCTCGAAATTTTGACTTTTTTTGATTAAACTGAAAGACTTATAACCTTGGAAACTAAAATTTTCGATTACCGGATTTTTGCATTATAATCCCGGACCTAGTGTAGATAGTTTTTTTAGTTTTTAATTTCGTTAATTTTGACTTTTTTGGTTAAAATTAAGACTATTTATTTTGAATTTTGGATTTAGACCGTATTTTGTATTATAAATCCCGGACATGTCTAGAGTAATTTGCAGTTTTGAATTTTTGAAATTTGACATTTTTTGTAAACTGTAAGATTTAACTTGGAAACTCAATTTTGAAATTTGGATTTAGACCGATTTTTTGCGTTATAAATCCCGGACACTGTCTGTAGTAGTTATTTTGCAGTTTTTGAATTTTGAAAATGTTTACATTTTTTGAGTTAAACTTCAGACTTTACCTTGGAAACTGAATTTTGAATTTTGGATTTTGACCGGATTTTTGCATTATAACTCCGACAAGTCTTTAGATAGTATTTTTCAGTTTTGAATATTTTTCGAAAATTTTGACTTTTTTGGTTAAACTTCAGACTATAATTTTTGTATTTTTGGATTTAGACCGGATTTTTGCGTTATAAATCCCGGACATTCTCTAGGTAGTTATTTTGCGGTTTTTGAATTTCGAAAATTTGACATTTTGTGAAACTTATGACTATAATAATGTGAGTGATTCGGGTTCTGTGCCGTGGTCCATAGTTGGTTGATACCGACGTTTCGCCCTTCATGCGGAGGCATCTTCAGGGGCGAGTGCTTCTAGGCGTGTTTCCGGTCGGAAGCTCTACTTAGAGTGAACGCTGCGGGGTGTATTGATACTAGTGGGGGAGCAGGGTGAGCGGGCGTGGCTCTTG
Source organism: Diploptera punctata (assembly GCA_030220185.1). NCBI lineage: Eukaryota > Metazoa > Arthropoda > Insecta > Blattodea > Blaberidae > Diploptera > Diploptera punctata. The sequence goes on from JASPKZ010010362.1 coordinate 20,403, forward strand.
CTGATGGCTAATGGTCGTCTCCTTGTTGTCCCTAGTGTTGATGCATTTATTTTCTAGGTGACGGTACCAGGCCTTAGACAGTTTATACCCTTCCTCTTTTCTGTAATATAAGCGACCAGACCCGAGCCAAAACGGCTAAGGGAGATGAGACAGCAGGGACAGGAGACCGCCCAGGGAGAGAAGCGGATGGAAGGAAGAAGAGGAGGCGTAAGCGCGGCCGGCAGAGGACCCCCCAGTGAAGCCCATACGCGAGATAGGTGATATATGCGGAAAACCAACAATCTACCCCGCAAGCAATCGGCCTTGCCAGAAGGAATAAGAAGAAAAAGTAGCGTATCCGAAGCTCTCAACCTCCAAGGACTCTATGGTCTTCTTCCAAAAATACACAAGAACAACATTCACTGCGGACAATTGTCAGTCCATCGGTTCTCCGACCGACTAGGCCAAGCATCTTACAGGGCTTCTGAAACACTCCTTGAAAAAACCGGACAGCTACAATACAGAGGACTCGACACATCCTCATTGGAGACCCCCCATACCCCGGAACAATATAAACGTAACATTTCAAGAATACTGGTTAGCTTCGATCGCCGTGGTTTCCCTTTTCCACCATGGTGCCAGTAATGAGACAGGACTACATTAGACAGATTTTCACCAGCGCATATCCAATTATTAGGGCATTGTACTAATATACTTATTCCAATGGAACACACACACCGCACCCATAGAACAGACGACGGAGTAGCCAGGGAGTCTCTAAGCCCAGTCCGTAGCGATTTTCTAATTGGACGAAATTCCCCCCAGACACAGAAGCCACTAACACAGCTCCCATCTCCAGAACATGGTTTCGCTCTGTTGATGAAACATTCGTTAGTTATGGAGACATGGCCAGGTGAGAAGAATTGGAACGTTTCCTTCAACACCTCACAGCAGACACAACAAATACAGTCACCCCCCGACATGGAACAACAGAAACCCGATAATGGAAGACTTCCCTTTCATGGTGTTCACATAATACCAGGACCCACGGCAACATCCGCGGGACACCCTTTTAGGGGAAATTCAACATAAAGTTTACAGCACCTACACAACACACAGACCCACGCCACGCACCGCACTGCACAAAGCCACACCCACCAACATCAAGCCCACAAAGCGACCCCTCGGGTGTCATTACGACACTGTTACGCACCCCCAGAGCGACTACAGTATGCCACAACACAACCAAACACCACCCTTAAAAACCCCCCAAGAAACAACACCATATGTTAATTGTTTCCAGAAAACAATGGCCATACACATCCAAGGAAATAGACAAACCACTTACAATACACCGAACCCCGCACCAGACACGTCAGAACGGGATAACCCCCCCCACCCCTCGACGAGCACTAGCTACCCTACCACCTAGGACAAAAGAGTCACAGATGTATCACGGAAAACTCCTACGAACACAAATACAACATAAAAACAGTTTACAGACCTACAAGAAAAGAAAAATAGAAGACTGGCCTTCGCTCAAGCTAAGGGATCCTCGGCCACCTCTCGCACTTGCGGCGTATAGCGACATTCTTGTTCGTGTGGAAAAACCATACATAAGGGACCACGAAAAAGAAGTATAGCCCACCCGTTATCAGAACACAAAAGAAACTGCAGACAAGGAGAAAGGTCCATCGGCTGTAGCAGAACATGCCATATGACATGGCCACCACCCACCAGCACCCTCCACTATGACGATGATACACAAGTCCTTTAGCCACAAAACACACACCGCCACCTATTTCCCTAGATTATATCGAGAGGCTATAGAATACACAGCATAAGGAAAATAAAAGAAAAGAGGAAGGTACCCACAATGTCTAAGGCCTGGTACCGTACACTAGAAAATAAATGCCTCAACACTAGGGACAACAAGGAGACGGACATTAGCCAATCAGCAAGAGCCACGCCCGCTCACCCTGCTCCCACCACTAGTATCAATACAACGCCGCAGCGTTACTCTAAGTAGAGCTTCGGACCCAGGAAACACGCCTAGAAGCCCTCGCCACTGAAAGATGCCCTCCGAAGCTGCGGGCGAAACGGTTGGTATCACACCAACTAGGACCACAGGCCACAGAACCCGGAACCTAGTGACACACTCACTCAAATCTCCACCCTGATACACACAGGCCGTCGCAAAGGCCTGATTCAACTAGATGACTATAACCCTGGAAAACTTCAATTTTTGAAATTTTCGGTTATACCGTTATTTTTTGCTTAAATCCCGGACACGTCTCTAATAGTATTTTTGAGCTTTAGAATTTCGAAAAATTTTGACATTTTTTGGTTAAACTGTAAGAATTGAATACCAATTTTGAATTTTAGATCACATCCGTAAGTTAATTTTTTTTGCCATTATTAAATCCCGGCCCCCGAGTCTCTAGATTAGTGATTCCATTTCAGTTTTTGCATTTTCGCAACTTTTGCTTTTTTGTTAAAACCTTAAAGACTAATTACTGTTCGCCAACTTCCTTTTTGACACTTTTGGGTTTAGCCTTGGATTTTTTGCCATTTAAATCCGAAACCGGTCCACCTAGTATTTGCCTTTTCTGACTTTGCTACTGATAAATTTCTCCACAACTTTCCTGCCGCAGCAACTCGCCACCCTCCACGCCACACAACCACACTTGGGGCCTTTGATATACTTTGCATTTCCCCTTTTGCGCGGCCACATGTCCGAACGAGCCAGTCAGACTGCCATTCTCCTCCCGGACGCAGTTACCTGATCTGGTCCAAGTCTTTTTGTCAGTTTTTGATTTCGAACCCCCCAATTTTCACATTTTTTGGTTCCCCGTCCGCTATAACCTTTGAACCTCCACTTTTCCATTTGGATTTCGCCCGGATTTCTTTGCATTTATCATTCCACGACACACCCACCTACCAGTCTAGCCCACGACCCCACCGTGTTTTTTGCGTTTTTGAATTTTCCCGGGCAAATGTGCGAGGCTTTTTTGCCGCCCCCTACACGTCCAAGACCGTAACCTTGCGATCACTCACTTCGACATTTGATTTAGACCGGTTTTCGGTCTTACTACCTCCGGCACCGTCTTTCGCTCGTATTTGTGCCGTTTTTGCCTTTTGCACTTTTACCTTTTTTTGTCCCGTCACGTCCTATCCCCTCGACCCTCTAGTGCCACTTTTGGCTTTGCCACGGCGTTTTGCTTCTACATCCCGGACCCACCGTCTCTACTGGCTTTATCTTGTGCAGTTTGTCACATTTTCGCCCCTTCAGACTTTTGGCGGCCACGGTAAGCTAGAACTGGGCCTCCTACTTTTTGAAATTTTGCTTCATAGGTTTTTGCTTCCTCTCCCGGCCCCGTCTTCGCTAGTCTTTTTCGTTTTGACTTTTGCCCCCTTTTGCCTTGCTTTTGTTCCCTTCAGATATCCTGGCCCTCCTTGTTGCCATTTTGGCTTGCAGCCTTTTTGCTTCTACCTGGACCCCGTCTATAGACTTTTTGCCGGTTTTGACCATTTCCCCCCTTTGCCCCCTTTTTTTGTTCCCTTCAGCCTATCCTTTGGTCTCCTTTTGCCATTTGATTAGCCGGATTTTGCCATTATCCCCACTCCGGCACAAACCCCTCCCCCCCCCCCCGTTTAGAACGTATCATCGTTTTGTTTTTCGCACTCATCGCGCTTTGCACGCACTACACCCGACACAGACCTACTCATTTTGTACGCGTTGTTTTAAGCCACGACGAACTTATTTTTACACCGCCAACACCCCCCCCCCCCCACACACTACCCTACTTCACATAAAAAACGAGACCACAGGCCTCTAGGCAAACCCGAGAGTTGGGTTTTTGAATTGTGCCCAGCACCAAACATTTTCAGGACACATCCCAAGCATTACGAGCTTATTAACCACTCAAAACCAGCAGAAACTCCTAAACAACTATCACATCTTACACAAAAACTTCACAAGGATTAAAACCGGACCTATTTTCCGACCATCTATAAATCCCTGACACAGTCTCTGAAGTATCTTTGCAGTTTTGATTTCGAAAACTTTTTACATTTTTTGGTTAAACTAATACCTGTGCCCATAACCAATACTTTGAACATTTCAACTGGATTTAGACCCCACGATCATCCTGTATTAAAATCCCGGTCGCAGTTCAGCAACAGCATTTTCGAACCACACCACCCTTTTGAACCTACACAACACACCCAAAGTAATTGAAATTTTTTGGCCTCCCACCCCCTTCACACACCCCCTGTACCATCACTAACACAGCCCGACCAAACCACTCCCGATATCCTGAACCATTTGGATTAAACCGGATTTTTGGCATTATAAATCGCGGATACGTCTTGTATATAGGATTTTTGCAGTTTTTGGAATTTTCGAAAATTTGAATTTTTTGGTTGCTGTGTTGAACTGTAAGACTGTAACTGTGGACATACTCAATATGGAAATTTTGACTTAGACACGGATTTTTTGCACTCTAAATCCCGACACAGTCTGGTAGATAGTATTTTGCAGTTTCGAATTCTTCTAAATTTGTTATTTATAACCTTGCAAAACTAATTTGAAATTGGATTTAGACGGAATTTGGCATAATAAATCTCTATATATATTTTGCGTTTTTGATTTTCGAGAATTGACATTTTTGTTAAACCGTAAAGGGACTATAAACCTTTGGAAAACTCACAATTTTGAAATTTTTGGATTTAGACCAGAATTCGCATTATACCACGGTGTTTCGAAATGCAATGTAAACTGCTAGTATGACGCAGAAGGCAAAAACAAAGATATTTGTTAAATAACCGTCTGTGTCGGAAATTCGTAGTATTGATTTACTGAGCAGCGAAGGTAGACGAGAGTGGAGGAGATATAAATGAGCAATATTTGACACAATCCATTACACTAAATCCTGTACTTGATTTGAAGTGTGCAGGCGTTGTGATGCCATACTTCGACAAGGAGTAAGTAAAACAGCACTAGTAACTGTTGTAACGAAATAAGCATCAACATGGAACGCTACTAATGGAGAGACTGCGAGGACCCTGCACTTTGTCTGAGGGTAATAGTAGGGCAAGCCCAGAGAATGTACCGCGAACGTTACCCTGCACGAAGATGTACGGATTATCTACATTACTTCAATCCACGATGACTAGGGAATTCTGGCACATTGTGGTAAGCAGGCCTAATGAAGGCAGGACACGTACTGTTCGTACACCTAAACGTGCTGTTTGTTACGCATTCCAGAGAAAAGTACACGAGCAATTTTGCCTTCTGAGTCGGTGTTTCACCATGTTTTGTATGGAGAGTGTGGCATGGAACAAGCAACTTAATCCTTTTCGTCCTATCAGAGTGCAGGCCATGGGACCAGATGACTACCCCAATGTCTTCAATTTGTACGGGTTTCTGCAACTAAACTAATGAAGACCTCGTTCATGGAAGTTGTGATGTTTTCGATGAGGCTTCAATTTAATAGAGATGGTATGACAATCACACAACTCTCCGGTAGGTC
>JASPKZ010010363.1:0-108208 GCA_030220185.1 Diploptera punctata
CTTTCTGTGTAATTTTGACATAGTATTATCGATTTTGTCGAACTCATGACCCGTTTCTAGCATATGTTTGGCAAAACTTGATTTTTCTTCGTTATTATTTTTTTATGTTCAGTATACCTTGTGTTAATATTTCTTGTTGTTCTACCGATGTAAAACTTACCGTAATTTTAAATTTTAGTTTATAAACGCCTTTATTTTCGTATTTATTTGTTATTTCAATTTTGTTTGATACGATGTTGTTGAGTTTGTTATTCGTTTTAAAGGCGATTTTTATGTTTTTGTCTTGTTTTTTTCTATGAATTAGCTAATTTAACCGTTTCAAAATTGGGAAGGATTCTGTGCCAAACAAATACGAAAGCTTCATTCTCGCAAGGTATCCATGCTGAACGTAGCCATGCTCACCATTGCGTTTGACGAATGAAACTGAACCAAGTCACCAGGTAGCGTTACCTGTCCAGCGGAGCGATCCTGGTGCATATCGGAGCGCACCGTCTCGCCGAGCGTGTTTTACATCGCTGCTATAGATTATCTCATCTTCACTCCTGACTATGTTTATAATTTCATAATTAGTCATTTCCATAATGTAAATAATAATTATTGTGAATACATGCAGTATTTTTTGTAATGTCGATTCTTTTATATAAGTACTATGAAAATGTTCATATATATACAGGATGAGTCTACATTCTCCTTACAGAATCTGAGGACTAATAGAGGGGACCAAGACAAATTTAACATAGAAACCCATGTCCGGAAACAAAACATACTGATTTTCCGTTACACACAAATACCGACTCCTGCTGCCTATGAACCACTTACAAGAAGGGCTCGATGTGACAATCACCGGCTTCAACACAGATTCGGTGCCTCTGTACCTAGTTCTCGTACACATGAACACCAATCCCTGGTTCTCCAACATCCGCCGCAGCCATAACTCGTACTAGTAAGTCTTCCTCGGATTCTACGGGGTATCGTAAATTAAGGTTTTCATTTGACCTCACAGATAGACGTCTAGCGGGGTCAAGTCGGGAGAACGTGGAGGCCAAGTAATTGGGCCTGTCATTGCACCGAGCTTCACTGTACAATAACATCATGTCTGCGTATTCTGCAAACGTGTATGCCATGGATAACAGCAACACAGTACCAATGAATTACGTAACCTTGAAATGTTGCTGTGTGTTGTGTCGTTAAGGATTACTACTGTACTGTGCAGGTATAAACGTCTCTGAGTGGATCACAAACACAACTGAACAACACGTAAACAAACTTGCAGTAGACATGGAACATCAGGTGAGCGGGAATGACATATGGACTACCTTAGTCAAGACTATCCTAGGGAGATGCGCTGAAAAAACATGTGTGGTGATTTTGTGTGTGGCGGAAAATCGGTACGTTTCCGGACACGAGTTCCTATGCTAAACTTAATTGTCTTTGTCCCTACTACAAGTCCTCAAACTCTGTAAGTGGAATTTAGACTCACCCTATATATCTCTACATTATCAGATATTCGTGTAAGGATATAATTGTGATTTGTAGTTATCAATAAGTGAACGATATTAATTACTAATAATTAGTATTAAATATATGTTGTGTCATCTTTAAATTTCAGATATCAAAATAGCCTAAAGGTACTTTAATATTAGCTACTTAAATGTTTTACATTTTGTGAAATATTCTGCTCAGAGTGCAAGGGAATAGTATGTAAATGTAGAAAAGTGTTTTGTGACTGAAGTTCTGCAGACATCAGGTCAATCGCCCACACATGAACATCAAAAGGTCGTACATTATAGAATTTGCCCGTGGTATACAAACATCTATCTCCATGGTTAATTATTTTTTTGTGTAGACGTGAATTAACTTCTGATCAAATATTAAATTCTAATTTGAATAGTCCTAATGCTACGAGAAATAAATTATTTTCTATACAAAGAAGAATCAAATATCGAAATAAAATAAAATTATAACAAAAAATACGCAATTCTAAACATTTCAGTAAGTTGACAACGTGGTCTCCATTATATTGTTCAAACTCGGCCCACGTTTGGGGAATTTAGAGCTCACGAAAGGTGGAACTAAAGATCCCATTTCTATTGAACAGTCTCACTATTATCATTTACAATTGAATTGATCTATAGTCATTCTGCCCGAGGGCAGGTCTTTCACTGCAATCATAGCATTTGCATGCTATGCTTTACAACTTTACTAGGGAATTGTGGGTGTGGTAGCTTCCCGTTACTTTCCAAACCGGCGAAGGATGATGATGATAAGGATGATGATGATAATGATGGCCATATGATTTCGGGGACCGTTTGGGCCTTAACGTTTTCCTGACATTTGTCTTACAGGTGAGGAAAAACCCCGATAAAAACCTCACCCAGAAAAACTGTCCCGACCGGGGATCGAACTCGGGCCCGCTGCGTGACAAGGCAGCACGCTACCTCGAGACCACAGCGGTGGACTTCAAATGATATAATTAATAAATAATTGGCACGACGTAAATTCGCATATACAAGAAATAAATTATTATCATAAATGTATTAAAATCCTAGACATTCGTAATAAGTATGCCTTAATTTTTTATTCAATACATATGTTACTTATAAAAGATTTCAAACATATTTTATATGCAAAAAATTTAATTAAATAAACAAAGCTTTTTTAAATTATGAAACAATATTTTGTTCATGAAATAATAATTCTAGACATAAAATTACATATTAGTATAGTGAAAAATGTAGTTACCTTAACTTGATCTCTCCGTAAATAAATAAGTTTTGACTTTAAGGTAACAAATGGTAATATAGAGTTTCTGTTCATAAATTATAATAGAAATTATATGTAATTAAGAGTAAAGACTCTGATAGTAAATGTGTCGAGTATTCAACAAATTTGGGAAAACGCATAGTTCTAGGACAGCACTTGCGCTTTTCTCACTCGTTTCAAAGTATTTTGTCTTTTAAAAACACTCTCAAATGGACTTCTAAATTTCGAAAGTTACATTATGTCCCTGAAAAAATGACACAATCTTGCAAGTAATCTGGAATATGTGATTTTTGTCAGAGAATTTGTATTTTGCAGAATGGACGAGTCAATTATTTATTCATGCAGTGGCCAAAACACAAATGAATAAAATATGTTATAAATCACTCGGTTTATTTGAAGAATGTTTCACATTTTAACGAATTGATGTTTATCTTAAAGAATGGGAGAAGATAGAATTTCGAAAATGATATTAGAATGGAATGCTGAAGACAGAAGGAGAAGATGAAAACCACAGGAATAATGAAATGATTGAGTATGAATAGAATGGAAATGGCAGAAGAAATTGCGCAACAGGAATTTTTGGAAGAATAAAATTAATTTGCGATGAAGGAAAAATGAGTGTAGTACAGAAAAAAAACGAATAAAAATTATAAATGACAGGTGTCAAATGATTAAGGCTACTTTGAACTTTCTAAATGACAAATATTCACTGACTAAAGTTCTTCACAAGAAAATCATAGTTACATGGCTGTTTTCGCACATAGAATCAACAATTTGCTATTTTAAAACGAGATTTATTTTCAAACGAGAAGAGAAAAGTTTACTAAACACATTTCAGTTAATTGATTTTCATCATCGACTATCAATGAATTAGGCCTTTGTAGGCTCCTTTCGTCCCCGTCTAGCAGTCTTTTAAGAAGTCTTTACGGTCGATCATCTCGTTTAGGTTTATATTTCATCATATATTTTGAATTCATGAATTATCCATTATTTTTTATTGGTCTAGCCAGTTTAATTTATACCTGTTGAGTTCTTCTTCTACTGATTCTACTTCTAATTGTTCTAAAATGTCTTCATACTCTTTTCGATCTAAAAGATTATATCCTGCTGACCTTCTGAGAAATTTAATTTCCGTTGCTTTGATTCTACTTCTGTCTCTTTTTCTTAATGTCCAAATCTCACTTCCGTATAAAAGTGAAAGCAATGCTAAAGTATTACATATTTTTATTCTTCTGGATTTTCGTACGAATTTTAATTTATTATTTCTTATTCCTAAGATTTGGGTAAATTTGATTTTCTTGTTCAAATCTTTTCATTTGAATAAGATATTTCACAACCTAAATAGCTAGTTGAAATGTTGTACTTGTTCTAGGCATTAGTTACTGTGTATTATCTTACTTCTGATTAGATCTTCTCCTAAGAAAGCCATTAATTTTTACGTTTGTACCGAAATTTACATCCCAAAATATTTTAATATTTTATTTAGAGTATAAAATAATATTTGTAAGTTATTCTCTGATTTGGAAATTATAACTTGATCATCTGCAAAGAGTATGGCATTTAAATGTTAAGGCACTGATTATTATGATTCCTTATGTTTAGATTATATTCCATTTAGAAATTATTCCATTCATGTAAATATTAAATAGTGCTGGTGATAGTGGGCATTCTTAATGTCAAAAATGGTAATAAGAGTAATTGTTTATCTACAAAAACTCATAAATGGAATTTGATTGTTTCCAAATATAAACTTTACAAAATCAATTAGATATTATATGTTGGAAACGGTTCGTCAAAGCGAAAATATATTAATAAAATAAAAATATATTTTTACTGTCTTGGATTTTCCTTGGAGTAAGTGCAGTTGTTTAATCAGTGGATGCGGTGTAAGTACGTAGATGTAATCAGTATTGAGCCTGAAGAGAAAAGCTGCGACCCAGTACTTAATTGGAAAGCTCCGGTTGTGAAATTGGTATTGATTAAAACCTGTTGCTTGGAGCTTTAAAATTACTCCAGTTGCTTCGTAATAACAAACTTGTTAGCGGCAAGTGATTTCGTGTTTAACAAACTAGTTTACTATTTTTGTAACTTAGAATTATCAAACGTCTCAAATTTAAGGCATATCACAATTTATAACTTCATCGTTAAAATTGAATATCGGGTTGTAAGTTTATACTCATTAGATGTGAAATCAAATGATAGATGATATGCACACATACATGCATACAGTTCATTGATAGCCCAGAAGAATTGCAGCAACAAAAATATCTACATTAAAAAATAGATAAAAATGAACCAACACTTCATCTGATAACAGAGATCAAAATCGAGTTTTTTTTTTCAATTTTTTCATTTCGCTATATAATATATCAGAATACATTCCGACCAATGCGGTTTATTTTGTACTCTAGCACCTAATGAAAAAATAAAATGATATGTATATGTTTGCAGCTCATATAAATCATCTTGTAATTTTTGTCTTCACGCACTTCTTTAGAATTTTAAATTTATATAATATTTAAAATTTTACTCGCTTTAAAATCTTAGTTACTTATCGAAAACTATAACTGCTATATAAAGAAATTAAATATAGGCTCAGTTCTGGTAATGCATGCTATTATGTACTACAGGGACTCTTGTCGTCCCAATACTTTTAAGAAACTTTAAACTGAAAATAATATAAAACTGTTATTCTCTGTTATATTGTATGGATGTGAAAGATGAATTCTTACTTTAAGGGAGAATTGGAGATTTCGAGTATTTGAGAATAAAGTTATTAAGGAAAAACTGGACCAAAGAGAGATAAACAATCAGGAGAATGGAGAATACTACTTAACAGTGAGATACGTAGTCATTATAGGAAGTCAGATAAAATAAGAGCAGTTAAGTCTCATAGACTGCGATGAATAAGACATGTGCATGAATGGAGCATGAAAGAGGTCTATGGAAGCTTCTTGTAGTTGATCTAGTTGATAGACAAACAATGAGGTGCGAAAATTGATTTAATCAAAATTTGAGGAAAGTACCGTAGATTGTATATATATGACTGGAAAACACTGTCTCGGGATAGGCATGTATGGACAGCTTGTGTTCGCGCGGCCATGAACCTGCGAGTATCATAGTGCCAGTTACTTAGTTATAACTTATATTTAATGTATACATTTTAGAATATATAATTACGTGTCATTAGAAATACATATCCATAAACATTTCCTTTTAATGATATACTATTAGCGTTATAAGTAAACTAGCATTTATATTTATTTATTTTAATTTATTCTATTATATTGTGAAATATATCTCTTATATTTCTTCTTGATAAGTACTGCAACCCCTCTTTTAGCCCTTTCATTTTTTAACATCACTGTAAATATGAATATACCCTAAAGTTTCTATCCCTTCTCCTCTCTTATTTGTTTCTGTCAGTATGATGTTGTCCTGCTTCAAATCCTCCATCTGTTTAAGGACCTTCTCCATTTTACTCCTTACGCCTTGTACATCCCATGTTCCAATTAGCAGAGTTCGTTTCCGTAGCTTGATTTGCCTTCCTTTTAATATAACCGGCTTATCTCTATTAGGTTGTTCAGCATTGTATTTTTTTTCTGATGGGAGGGAGCACCAGGGATTTTTTCAGGTGTCCATCCTTAGATCAGTTGCTTTCACTACAGCTAAGAGCCTGATCTGCCCTTAATAAGGAAGAATTTGACAGAAAAGACAAGATGAAATGATTTTCTAGGCCTCGAATACTCTAATACCATAGGGGTCGGAAAGCAAGTGGTCAGTCCAAAGAGACTGGATAGGAAAGACAAAAAAGAGATATGGTATAAAAGTGGAAGTAATACCATATCGGTCAATATCTCACCATGCTGATCAGTGCGATTGGTGAGTAGCCCATCCCGTCCGTTCACCACATAAGTTATATGGTTACTAACAGCTGCACCACGTGAAGGTGGGATTGGACGCTAGGAAGATGTGCAGGTCGGTTCCTCTAAGTCTTAGAATTTAAAGCAATTAGAGGCTCTCCTCCCTCTTAGCATCTTCCCTTTTACAACCTTCTGGAGTTAGGGAATATATTTATACATGAAGGAAAAACATCTACAACCAGGAGATTGGATGGACCGACAAAATTGGGCTATTGGGAATCGGACGATGTCAAAGACATTAATCAACCGATGATCTCTCTATCTATCTATATTGAGTAATATTTAGCTGAACACTATCCAACTTTATTATACTCGCCATGTTTAGTATGAATGTGTATGTATATGGTGTTTTTCGTCTCAAATTTGTGTTGTCACGGAGGAGATCCTGACAGTCAGCTGAACATTCATTCGGGGAGGACTTCTATGTCCATGTGTAGTCAAAAAATTATGTGTGGTCCATAGTTAAAATCCCTCTCCTGATATGTCATGCCACTGAAAGACAGGGGGAGGCGTGTGGCTCGTAAAAGTACCTATAATGCGAGAGGTTAAACTGCGTTAATGGAATTGAATTATATAGACCTAAATATAATATAAATACAATGCGTTCGTAGCTCGGCAGGACCGATCCGCGGCGGCCTTGGACTGGGTGAGTAATGGCGCGCCTTCCGCCAGAGTTACACGTACTCGTCTGGCAAGTCATTGGTACGGAGCGCTACTTACTATGCTAAAATTACAAATTACTACTATACTATCTTACATTCAGATCATCACAACAGATGTTGAAAGTAATGACCTTGAAGGCAAACATATTCTCTATATCTCCAAAAATAATTCTGGTTTTCTCGCAAAAAATTCATGTTGACTGACTGCCTGTATTTCTGTCGTGGTGTCCTTCAATTCTTGCAAAGTATGCGGATTTGATGCGTTCACTTTGTTCCTTAACGTTCCCCATAAATCAAATTCGCATGTCGATAGGTCAGGGGAACGAGGAGGCCGCAATCCTCGAATAATTATTCAGTCATCAAACGCACTTCGAAATGCATGCATAGAATTCGCAGCAGTGTGCGCTATCGCTGAATCCTGCTGAAACTAGCCATACAATCGTTCATTTCTTGTTAATTGCGGGAAAAAAATATTTAAAAATTGAAGTTATGTAAACGTGTGAATCATCTGTTGTGTCGAAAAATATTGGTTTTATTTATAGGGAACGTTAAGGAACAAAGTGAACGCATCAAATCTGCACACGTTAAGAGAATTGAAGGAAAACATCACGAGAGAAATACATGCAATCAGTCAACATGAACTTTTGCGAGCAAACAAGAATTGTTTTCGGAGAAAGAGGGAATGTGTTCGCCTTCAAGGTCATCACTTTCAACATATGTTGTGATGCAGGTAAGCCTAATGTAAGTTAATAAAGTAGTCATTTGTAATTTTAGCACAGTAGGTAGTGCCCCAAATACTTGGATTGTACTATCAGTAGTAACATAAACTGCGGTCAAGGAGTAAAAGCAGAGGATAGCAATGACAAAAGAAGTTTTTAACAAGAAGAGAAGCATTTTCTGAGGATCTTTGGCAAAAGAATTACGGAAGAGGCTAACGTGCTTTGTGTGGAGTGTAGCATTGTATGGTGCAAATGCTTTGACATTACGACGGAATGACAAAAAGTGACTGATTACTATTGAGATGTGGATAAGAAGAAGGATGAATCGTATAAAATGGAAAGACAAAATAAAAAATAAAGATATGCTAGACAGAGTGGGTGAAGGAATCACAATTCTGGAACTCATAAAGAAGAGGAAAAGAAATTGGATTGGCCACTGGCTAAGAAGACACTGCCTACTGACGGATGTCCTAGAAGGAATGGTCAACGGAAAGAAAGTTAGAGGTAGAAAAATACATTAGATGATAGACAATATTAAAATAAATGGCTTTTATGCGGATACGAAAAGGAAAGCTGAGTTAAGAAAAGGGTGGAGAATGTTGAGTTTGCAGTGAAAGACCTGCTATTGGGCAGAACACTATGTATGTAGGTAGTGTTCCGTGCCTATGACTTGCCGGTCGTGTATGTGTAACATTTTGTGGAAGGCGCGCCAATACTTACCCAGTCCAAGGTCGCCGCGGAACGGTCTGGCCGAGCTATGAATGCATTGTAAAGTATGAAATATACGTAAGTTAAGAAGCAAATATGTGCTTGCTCGGGAACTGTTTATTTCTTAAATCGTACATCTTTCTATACTGTCTAAGTTACTATGACTCTAGTAGTAAATTACAGACCTTTGTGAAATCAAACGACGGAATCCAGAATTTTATGTTGTGATAGATGGCATGTTTCTAATCATATCGCCCATATGTATCTTACTGACTGTGTTAACTTTTTTTGGTCGATGTGATTAATTTCTTATACTTACCAATATTGTTGTTACTGGAAATAAGTCAACATTCCCACATCTAACCTGGTTGCTACGCAAACAAAAGAAATCGCAATGCTGATATGGACTCAAAAAGCACACGTTCGGTAAGTAAAATAATAGTCGCAATATTTATTTTGATATATTGAATGTAATAGTAAAATTCTTACAATTATTGAATGCTATTGGACGAACATTAATCATTAAGAACACATCATCAGGAGCTTCATTTAAAAACACATTAATTTGTTCCCTGCTAAAAACACTAGACTTTTTCGATCGATGACCAACGTTCTTTTCAAGAAAGCAATTAATTTATAAAATGAGGATACGTCAATATCATCATTTAACTTTATATTAGCTTTGAGCATTGAGTACTCTGACCATAAACTTCCTGCAGACTTTAATTTCTCATTCCTCAGAACAAAATATGCAAACAAATTCTTCTCGTTAATCTGCACGCCTTTTTCCATTTAACCATTTCTTGAATGTTTTGTACACTAACTCGTACCTTTCTTTAGACTTTTCGGAATGAATGCAGAACATCCCACTCTCCAGGTTTCTTCAATTTCTCTATCATCTACCATGACTCCTTCCATAATAAAATTATCAAACAGATTCTGGTCACGGTACTACATATAAAAATGTCTCCACAGCCAACAATCCTTGGTTATAACAAAACAAATGAAAAGCTACATAGCAAAGATCACCAAATGTTTCTTTCTCATACAAGTCATTAAATCCAACAAATATTTTAATTCATTTATTACTATATTTAATAAAAATAAGTCGCATCGACCAAAAAATAATATGCAATACACATGAGGTAAGCACGTAACAGATCTCGAAAATTAAAAAAACCCGGCGCTTTCAAACTTTTTCTCGATCAGTAACAAGTGTTTACCTCACTTGTATCGCAATATTATATTTCGAAAAGAGTTTTAAATATTTATAAAACATGTTTTATTTTACTTGACTGATAAAAAACTGTGAGATTTCGAGGTTTATTTCCGGAATGCTTAAGTTTTGTAGTATTTATTAATGTCTTAATTACCCAGGATTTTCAAATGCTGAACAATAGAACAATACGTGTAACAGCGTGGAAAGTGTTGTTTATTCAAATTCTCTGACGTTATCTGAAACAAGATTTAGTCATTAATCTTTCTTAACTTGTGATGTATGTGTATCGTATATCATGTTGGTATTAGAATTTGCTTCTTAACGAAATTCACTGATGTTGTTAACATGATTTATTACTTTATGCTTGTTTTATTGATATAAGAGGATTTTACTTTGATATTTAACCTCCAAATATTAATAATTTTATGTAAAATGTGTAGGTACGGATACATTTACTAACTAAATCTCAGTTACGCACACACACACACACACACACACACACACATATATGGAATTCTCTTCAGCCCTATGTCAGAGACTGTCAAACTATAACATCCTTCAAAAACAAACTAAAGAATTATTTAATAACAAACTAACTTATAGACCCCACTGATAGTATTCTTTTAACAATTAATAAATTTAATTATTTATGAAAATAATATTAAGATTAACAAATATTTTCTTTTGTTCTGTTTTAAATATTGTATCATCGTAAAATTATTAAACAAAGGCAGATAGTAAACAAGTAGAGGCTGCTTAAATGAAGATGTTGAGAGCAATAGCAGGATACGAAATGACCGATAAAAAGAAAAACGAAGATATAAGAACAGAACTTAATATATTTAATTTCTGTGAAAGAATAAAATATTATCAAAATGTTTATCTTCAGCACGTATTACGAATGAATGAACAGCGCATATAAACCAAAACGGACCATTGAAGAGATGGAAGGACCAATTCGACCTGTAATGAGATCGGAACAGGCCATTGGGCTTAATCCTTGTTGTTGATGATGATGATGATGATGTGTTTACATTACCGTTTATATAAACTTTATTTAGAGACTTCAAAGTTTATATTAGTGCATATATTAATCGATGACGGCCCTGTGTAACAAGTTAAACTAATTTTATATTTGCATTTATTCTTGCGGCCTCTGACATTTTTCTTATATTTATAACTTGATAAAGGATTTCTTAGAAAAATAAATTCGCCTTTTTTTCGTAGATTAGCTTGTCTATCAAATTGAATCTATTTTCAAATATCTTCATTTTTAATAATGACGCAAAATTCAGTACATATAAAGGCCCAACAAAGTTATTTCCGATTTACGCAATAGTACAGGACAACAACAGTAAATTTATGGAAAGGTAGTTAGTCTACTATTCACTCAGTATCTAAAAGGGTGGTCCACTACAGACCTTAGGAGCTCCT
The DNA here is from genome assembly GCA_030220185.1 of Diploptera punctata. Classification (NCBI taxonomy): domain Eukaryota; kingdom Metazoa; phylum Arthropoda; class Insecta; order Blattodea; family Blaberidae; genus Diploptera; species Diploptera punctata. The sequence continues at coordinate 11,429 of JASPKZ010010363.1, forward strand.
TGAGATATTAGGAGGTTAAGACTCTCACTTTTTCTAGACTATCGGAACTTGATGTAAACCGGATACTTATCTGTCTGACGGCTCATAACAAGAATCTGGTACTCATTTAAGTTAGAGGCTGAGTTAACCCCGAGGTCATAGTGCCGCCTGAAGGTTTGGTTCAGTTTAAAAATCCTGGTGCACCGGGACTCGAACCCTCGATCTTTTGGCTTGTAGCATGTTGATCTTGCAAATCCACACCTCCGGTGAAGCTATTATAGTCATATATCATCGACTGGTTTCACCTTGGAAACCAGAAGAAATACATTGAAATTTAGGGTTGATGAAGGTATTTTAGCACAACAGGTCTCATGTGTAGGAAGACAATTTTTTGAAGGCACGCGACCTAAAATATTGTTTCCAAAGTGTTAGAAAGACACATTTGGAGAAGGCTTCCCCCTCCCTACAAGAAAGAAGCTCAACCCATAGAAGCAACGTGTTTGTAATAAACCTGAACAAAGTAATCACAATGGGGGGAAAAAATACACTTATTGGTGTCCCAGTGTTAAACTGCTGGTTTACACTTTGAAGATTTATCACACCAATTTTTGAAGTTCATTCTTTTTTTTTTCGAGACCCTCCTCTTTGTGTAAATATTTCATTCATATCATATCATATTTCATAATTATCTTGGTTTCAATTAGATCCAGTCTTGTGGAATTACAAAACAAAATAATGAGAATAATAATAATAATAATTACTCATACATGCACACAAGCACTCCTTAGTCCAGCCGAGGGTTAGGGTCCACACCCCGGACGCCCTACCCTGGCTTTACAGGACCAAAACAAAACAACTCAGCTCCACTCGAGCTATCCGATGTGATCCAGACAATAACAAATATGATGATGACACTGTTTGTAACTTGCATCACGTATATGAGTGTTCCGAGGAAGAGGGGAAGTTGCGCAACTATACACAGCGTTGAGGAATGGGGTGGGGAGGTAAGTAGGAGAAAACACAAAGAAGAAGGAATTTGGCACTGTTCAAGAATCTCACTGTAGAGGAAATATAACATGACATAGAAGTTACGTACCGAAAATGCACTTTCGGTACACCATAACATTGATTGTGATAATGAGGGTCTTCGATGAAATGGTGTAACAAAGTTTTTGCGAACACCATGAGCATCTGTTGATGGCAATCCTGGAGCAGTTATATGTGGCACATTCACTAAAACCAATGTCAAATGCATTTTCAATAACATTTGTTAATCTCGTTACACTTTGGTCCACGTTATAGCCAGAGTTTTCCAAGCATAAATACGCATATCTTTGTAAATTTGTGCTGACAGTTGATTATATACAAGGAAATTCAGTTTTATAATAAAGAATCTATCAGACATTTTCACGTCACTAGCTGATTTTAGACGCACATATTCTTCAATCGTCGCACATAGATATTATATTGGCGGAAGAAAAAGAAAACATCAAGTGGTTGTATATATTTGGTGGCTCCTGCAGAAATAATTTTCAGCCTTACATTTTTATCCTGTAGCAATTGTTCGTCCATATGCCCGGACCACGAATCGCATATTAAAAGTGAATTCATTTCAATATTTTCACTAAACACGTGTTTTAAGAATGTTTTCAATGATCATTTGTAATTTTTCCACTGGCACTACATTTGGAGGTGTATTCTGTTCTATCTATCTTCTTCTGAACTTTGGGCCCAAATTTGTTTCCAGTAGGTTTTTGAACAGAGGCATAACCTCTTCCCAAGTTGCCCACACATTCAAATAAGAACATCTATCGTGTAAGAATGTGCAGTTCCATGTAGGTTTTGAACTGTAGCAACAGTGGGCTTTTTGCGTTTGACTGCCAGTGTTCTGTTTCCTGACATTTCAAAATTAAATTGACTTTGGTCACAGTTCCACACATTTTTTGTTGGTAAACATTTCACTTGAATGATCTGATTAACGTCACTTACAAATTTATTTGCATTTTCAATAGTTTGGTTTTCGTTTTCAATACCCTTGCTAGTAACAAATTTGGTAATTTTTATTGAAGAAATATTGTTTTCTTTTTTGTAATTTGAAATGAATGCATTTGAAGCATTAAATTCATTCAAACCCAATTCTTTCGCTCGGCCCCCGATCTCGAGAATCTCGAAATTTATTAAGGATGTAGTCTTTAATTTGGGCGATTTTGTAAGGATCCCTGTTATTGAATTGTGAAGCTAGATAAGATGTTTTATTTTCTATACAATTCAAAACTCTTCTTACATTTCGGTTATTAATTAATGATGGCCATTTTTATTTGTGAGTAAGACTTCGGGCCAGATTTCCCTGACATTCTATATTCATAAATGTTTTACAAAGTTTCTTCAGAATAGTTACGTTAGGACGTTTAGGTTTTTTTTAACAGGAGACGGCTCAAAGTACTTGAACTGTCCGTTCCTCGCTGGATTCCTTGGCAATTTCAAAGTCTTCAGAACACCCAGCCTGTGTGACCTTCTGACTGCAATTACTATAGTCTTCTAAAACTAAAGTATTTTCACTAACGTCCTCTAACTCATTCCAATAGTTTTGTTCTATAATTTCTGCCAGAAAATACGCAAACTTGTTATCCTCTAATTCAGGTTCTTCGTGTTATTCAAATGTTTCCTGAACTATAGATTCTAACGTAGTTAAGACGTAAAATGGATTTATTTGCACATTTTATTCTTTTGATGAAATATTTTATTGACCCACGAGACTATTGCCTGTACATTACACATTTACGTGCAAATATACTGTTATGTCTAAAAAAGTATTAATTTACTCAATAAACATGCTAATTAATAAATGATAAAACAAATATTCTATTGTACTTTAAATTTATTGGCCTTTTATGTTTAAATAGAAACAATTCGTATATACTGTACGAATACTCAACTGCAGAAGTGAAAAAAACATTCACAATCCGGTGCGCTGCTCTTCAAGTAACCGTGCCGATCCGTTTCAATATTTATTTCGTTAGTTTATCTCTCTCTCTCACCCTGTCCCTTTTTGTTCTTCCCTCGTTCACCACACTAACATTTTCTATTTTTATTTATTTTATTTTTTCCAAATGTTTTACTTATTTATTCTGTCATGTACCGATGCCAAGCCTTTATTTATTTTTTCCTGTTCCTTATTTCCTATTAAATATTATGCATACTATTGAATTTGCAGTGAAATGACTAATATCACGGTGTTCAGTATACTTCATTCAACATATCCTCCAATTTCTGTTACAATCCAACTGGTCCAACATAAGTACTTTCCTTGTTAGAAGAACTTACGGTCGAAGTAATACATGCAATGCTGTCTTTTACCGAAGCGGAATTACACAAAGTCGCAGATAATTTATTTAAACGATGTGAGGCATGTCTTACTGCAGACGGGGGTAATTTTTAACAGTATCTCTAACAAATGATTAGTAATAAGCCTCTATGTGTAGGTCTATTTTTATAACAATCTAAATTAGTTGAGTTATTTGCATTTTGTAGGTTTTAACTGTCATTTCCGGGAACACGCTCCCCGCCGTTACAAGCACAATAGCAGGAAAAGTGAGAGCTGTTGCAACGCTGTGAAAAGGTTTCCGCTTAAAATGGATTCCCTGTATATGTTAATTATTCATTTGTTAGGGGAATACCTTTATTTTTAGACTTCAGCCCTGCACCTGATTATAAAACATATATGTGGCCCGCGGGTTCATTATAATTGGACACACTGATCTGTGTAATTCCATTATTGTTTTTGGATGTCGCTATTGTTTTTCGGACTTGCCTGCGGTTGTTGGGGGAGAGAGATGGTTTCAGTACAGGAATAAACATATTGTGTAGTCTATCAATAGCATGAAGTTAATTGAGTAACAATTTCTACTTTATTTGGAGTTTTAGTTCGTATAGTTGTTAATGTTGCATTTTTATTTCTCGTAGAAATAAAAAAAATTGGAGACCGCACAAAATATAGAGTTAAATGCATGTACATTAACTTAGTGTAATTATTCACCTTATTAGGCATTATATACTTACCACGCGCGACCGAGACTTAAAGTGGCTCGACCTGTCGGGGGAGGTATTTTAAACTGTGGATCACACACATACTTTTTTGACCATACAAGCACATAAAGAGCCTTCCAGAATGGCCTTAAATACTGTTTACAGTTAATAATAATGATTATAATAATAATAATAATCAGATGACCAAATAATAATAGCAAATTCCGACGATAATCTACAGAAAGGTCTGTATGAACTTAACAAAATTACAGAAGAATATGGATTAAAGATATCTACAGAAAAAATAAAAATTATGGCATTTCAAGGTGTAGATCCTGTCAGAATTAAAATTGTACTGGACAATAAAATTTTGGAGCAGGTGAATAATTTTACATATCTAGGATGCAATATCTCATATGAAGAAGAAAAGGATGTAAATGCAAAAATATCTAAATTTTTAAGAATTTTAGGGTTAATAAATTCTATCTTCAAGCCACAGTTAGTTCAAAAGCATTCAAGACTGAAAGTGTATAAAACACAGGATCTTCCAACTCTTTTGTATGGTAGCGAAGTATGGACGTTGAAACAGAAGGGATATACAGAGACTTAGATCTGCTGAAATGAGATATCTTCGGAGGACTGCAGGATACACACTACTAGATCACAAAAAAATGAAGACACCTTAGAAGAATTACACATGGAATCTTTAGAAAACAAAATTTCTGATTATAAGTCAAGATGGATACAACATGTTCATCGAATGGAAGATCACAGAATACCCAAACTAATGTTAAGATATAAACCTGCAGGAAGAAGAAGACTAGGACGTCCACTCAAAAGACTTCTGAATGGTGTTTCTCTTGAGGCCGAAACAGGTCAACAAATGGCCTAAATTCGTGAATGTACTATGATGATGATGATGATGATAATAATAATAATAATAATAATAATAATAATAATAATAATAATAATTTGCGTTTCCTTCATTTCTACAATTCTACAATATTTTATTTTTTTTTTTTTATTTATTTAGCCTGGTGGAGTTAAGGCCATGTGGCCTTCTCTTCCACTCACCAGAACAAGCATATGTTACATATGAATACAAAAAAAATACAATAATAGTCATATAAAACAGGACAAACATATGTTACACATGAATACAAAAAAATTACAATAGTAGTCATATTAGACAGGACAAACATGTTACATATGAATACAAAAAAAAGTTACAATAATAGTTATTGAACAATTCATTATCTGTCATATTGAATAATAATGAAATTAATGTCTAATAATAGAATGAAACTAAATACAATTAAAATTAAATTAATGATACAATGAATAAAAAAGGAATAACAGCTCGAATCTACTATGCATAAAAGAAGAGAAAAAAAACACTACTATGAATTAATCTACGCTTTTTATACAAGGCATTAGGTAAATATATTAACAAATCCTAAGTCTATTTTTATTAAATAATGCAAAAAACGCATTATTAATTCTTAAAAAGTATTATTAGTGAGTTGTTTCTGTTAGTGATTTTATTTTCAATTTATTTCTGAAAGATGGTAAAGTTTGGCAGTCTCTGACATAGGGTGGAAGTGAATTCCATGTTCTAGCAAGAGAAACTGTAAAAGATTTCGAATAATAGGTAGTATGATGAGGAGGGATATAAAGGACACTGTGATCAAGGGATCGGGTATCTAAGTTATGTGTATCAGAGAGTTTAGTGAAGCGGTGTGATAAATAATAAGGTAAAGATGTGTGTAATATGTTATAGAGTAGGCATAGGGAATGGATGGTTCTACGATCTTGAAGACGAAGCCATGACAATTGTTCCAGGGATGGTGTAACGTGATCAAATCTACGTATACCACAAATAAAAACGTATGCAAGAATTGTGAACACGTTGAAGTCTTTGGGTAAGAACAGTATTTAGGTCAGTAAAAAGAGTATCACAATAATCAAAATGGGGCATTGCGAGTGTTTCTACTAGCATTTTTCTTAGAGAAAACGGTAAACAATTTCTTATACGATTTAATGAGTGTATTATTGAGAAGATAGTTTTGCAAATGTTATTTATTTGTTTATTCCAAATTAAATGTTTATCCATAAACACTCCTAGATTTTGTACTGTCTCACTATAAGGGATCTGAACCCCATTAAGTGACACATGTAATACTGCATTTGTGTTAATTGAGGATAATAGTCTCTGATGGCCCATAATGATTGCTTGTGTCTTTATATAAATAGTAACGTAACATTAAAATCCATGCGAATCAATATTTGTAGAAAAATATTTTTTTACACTACATAACTAATATTGCCCAAGATCGTAGACTTTGGAGGTTTGGCACGGGAAGACGGCAGGAGCTGTAAAAACCCGAAGATAGATAGATAACTAATATTGAATACGTATTGTTATTGTTGATGTGCATCGTAATTTGACATTCCCGTATACAATCTTGGTTGCTATGAAAACAAAAGATATCACAATACTTTAAAAATGACCAAAAGCACTAGTGCGGTAATTATAAACATTTATTTTGAATTTTTGACAGTGATATTGCAATTTGTATTAATTTCGGTGTTAATTGATCACTTCCAGCTTTCCATGCTTCTTCTATTTCATCACCACTGCACACATCGTCTTAAACTTTCTCCACAATCATAAATAAATCTAAAATCAAATTGGTTTTACAGTTTTAACAAATATAAGATGGCGACATGACCAATAATACTTATTATTTCTCCATAGCAACACATATAGCCGATTCACCTTCTGTAATCTAACATTTATCTATAATTATACGCTCGTATGTATTAGAATATTAGCTAATATATTAATTACTAAAATAAATACACATAACTAACTAACTCACTCACTCACTTACTGGCACTATCGATCCCGTAGGTTCATGGCCGCACGGACATAAGCTCTCCATACATCCCTATCCTGAGCTAATGTTTTCAAATCATATCCTGTATAATCTACTTTCCTCAAATCATGGATAATGTTATTCTCCCACCTCATTCTTGGTCTACCAACTGGGAGTTTTCCCTCTGGTTTTCCTACAAGAACCTTCCATGCACGTCTTTCATTCCCCATTCGTGCCACATGTCCTGCCTATCGCAGTCTACGAGACTTAGCTGTTCTTACTATATCTGGTTTCCTATAAAGACCATATAGTTCACTATTATGTAATCTTCTCCATCACCTGTATGTTGAAGTGTCTTTGGACCAAAAATAATGCAAAAAATAATATGCAATAGTCATATGGTAAACACATAACGAAATCTCGGAAATGTAAAAAAAGAAACTCTCCGCAAGCGGCTCTTCTTTTTTTTTTTAATTTTCCTCGAATCTTATCAAGTGTTTACCACACTCGTATTGCAATATACTATTGATAATAAAGTAATTGAATCGCGTGTTTACTCTGAATTATTTAAATGCGGGATATACGCATTTACCAGAGAGGGGTATTTTATAAAAGAAACAATCCCTTCATAGTAATGGCTTAGGCTTGTAATCAATTGGGTCCTAGCGAATTAGTGGTTAGCATCCTTGGGGTCCGCGGGTTTAAACCTGCCCGTGGTCGATACATTTTTAAAGGCGTAAAATCACTTCTTATAGATCTTTTTCGGAATAGAACTAAATCCATAGCGCTGCAATAAATAATATCAAGCATGAAATAATATAACTCTGACCAAACTTTTTTGGCCTTTTACGGATATATTTTAATTGCATTGCTAATCATCTAAATTGTTGATTAGTGTCGTTAAACAGAATACTAACTTATGGACAATAAATGAAGGCTCCTACAAATCATAATTAACGCATTATGATAACAGTATAGTGTGATATGAGTGTGATAAACACTTGATATGGATCGAGGAAAACTTTAAAAAACGAGACCCTTGCGCCGAGTTTTTTTTTTTTTAATTTCCGAGGTTTCGTTGTGTGTTTACCCACATGGAGTATTGCATATTATTTTTGCACTATGTGTACTTATTAAATTAAGATATTAGCTAAAATATTAATAAACATAATTAAAGGTAGATGGTGAATCGGTTATATGTCTTGATATGGAGAAATAATAAGTATTGGTGATCATGTCGTCATCTTATATTTGTTAAAACTGTAAAAACAATTTAAACCTGGCATTTATTTCTGATTATGGAGAACGTTTTTAGACGATATGTGCAGTGAAGACGAAATAGAAGAAGCGTGGAAAGCTGGATGTGATGAATAAATACCGAAATTAATACAAATTTCAGTATCACTCTCAATATTTCAAAATAAATGTTTTTACTTACCGCACTCTAGTGCTTTTGGTCATTTTTGAAGTATTGGAAATTGTTTTGTTTTTACAGCAACCAAGATTGAATGCGAGAATTTCAAGTTGTGATGAACATCAACAATAACACTAAGTATACAATATCAGTTACATAGTGCAAAAACAATTTAATGTCACGCGACGTAGGCAATCGGCCTAAGGTGTCGTGCCTTGTTGCAGAGCTATGGGACGCGCTCTCGTTCGAATCCTCCTAGGGGAACAAATTTTCTAATGAAATTTCGGCCGTTATACACAATTTCCCACTCAGCATTACAAGGAATTTGGATAGCTACGATAAGTTAGCGACTCAAAGTTGAAAAAACCAGCTACAACTGCTGGGATACCCGATAACAGGTTACACTTTCATTGGTTGAATGACCGGTCTCCTCCGTAATTAACACATGGATGTGAGACCAACATCGGTTTGATAGGCCAAGGGTCTTCTTAGGAGTTTCACATCATGGAGTTATAATATGGTAATTACAATTTAATATGCCAGAATTATATATATTATATATATTGTTTATATTCGAAAGACAACGATTCTGGTTAAACTTACTTTTAAATGATGATGAGGCTTCTGCCTCAACGTGTGAAGTGATTTTTAAGAACCAAAATCATTATAAACATTTTATGAAATTCATAACAAACATTCATAACAATAGGTAGTATATTCTAAGGCAATTTATCTAATTCATAACTCTCATTCAAAACCATAATATAATATTTATGTTTTACAATTTATAGTATAATATTGTTATATTTACCTACAACCCTAACATGTCTTTGTGGCGAAATAGGTTTTCAAAATATTTGGAGATTCAATAAAATATATATATAGGCCCCTATATATATCTTAATATTTAAAAATTACGTGTCACGTTGTTTGTCCGCGATGGAATCCTAAACTACTGAACCGATTTTAATAAAATATTGCACACTGTGTGCAGTTTGATCCAACTTGAGACTTAAGGAAGTTTATAACTAAATTTATAGTCGCATTATTTTTATTGCAAATTATGTTTTTATTATTTACAAAGAGTTATAATTATCTGTGAGTTCCATACGATTCTAACAGATGGCCGTGTAAGGTAATTGGTTTATTATTTAACCAGGTGGCTGTGCTTTTTGTTGCAACCGCGAATTTCAATTGAATTACAAATATTGATTATTTCATAATTTAAGTGTGTTTGTGTTTATTTTATTTTCAATGTATTGATAATAATATTAATTTCGTGTGTAAGTATTAGTTTTAAGTAATCTGGCTGAAAGACAGCAACTTAATTTAAATTTAACTGGACGAGAATGTACATTGAACAATATGGCGAATCAGTTCTAGAGACCATGAATGATAAGATATCAAGCGAATTTCCACAAATTGGTATAGGCCTATGTGACGTAAATCTTACATTTAAGAAGAATGTCAATTTAAAAACATATGAAGTCCTAAGGAACGAAATAACAGAACTGTAAGTAAGTCAGTTATAATAATATGCCTAATATTATAGAAACAATCACCATGCCTCACTTAAATGAAAAACAAGATGACTATAATATATCACAAGATGATATTGCTATACAGAGGCTTCTTGATGATGATGAGAATCCAAAACTGGCAACAAGTTCGTAGAAAAAAAACGAAAGTATAATGAAATCAGCAAGCCTCCTAAAAGTATTCCATCAATAAATGTATATAATCCTTATGATGCAATTATGGATGATACTGAGAATGCAGAGAACATAAATTCATCTCAATCAACAAAACCACTTCCACATAAACCACCACCCATATTTATACCGGGTGTAGTTAACGTACCAGAACTAAAAAAATTGTGTAAAACAAAAACTTCCTGATTTAGATCCCTATTAGGTTCGTCTTCCGGGCATATAGGCCGTGGTCCAGTCGTTCCTTCTACTCGACGTTTCGTCTACTGCTGCGGTAGAACATCTTCAGGAGATACTGCGTGCTCTCTGTGAACTCCTCAACAGTCGGCTGCAGACTGGCTGGTCGTTGGAAACTCCCTCCCTATTTATAGGCACGCCCCTGGTGGAGAGGCGGTTTTCTGCGCGGTCCGTGTTGCGTGCTATTTTGTCCAGGCTGTCGCTAGCAGAAGTCATAGGCTTCGTTGTCGTATTGTGCAGTGCCGGGATCCAGATTTTGTTTATCTTCATGGTTTCTTCTTTTTTGTTAAAGGAATTTTTGTGTTTATATATTTCAATGGCTTCTCTGTACAGTCTGGTGTAATAATGTGATGTTTGGGACAATACCTGTGTTTTCTTCGAATCTTATTATATGTTCTTGGTTGTTCATCCAGTGTTCCGCTACGGCTGATTTTTCCTTTTGTTTTAGTCTGCAATGCCTCTTGTGTTCTTGCAATCTTGTGGTAACCATTCTTTTTGGTTGTGCCGATATAAACCTGTCCACAACTGCCAAGGGATGCGATATATACCGGCAGTACTTAACGGATCTCTTGTATCTTTGGCTGGGCGCAGTATATTGCTGATTTGTTGTGTTGGCTTGTAGGTTGTAGATATGTTATATTTATTTAATATTCGACCAATCTCTCCGTTATTGTCTTGATATATGGTAGGTACACCTTACCCTTAGCCTCCTCCTTGTTCCCGTTTTCGGATTTGTATTTATTGGTATTTATGGCTCGGCGAAAATCTGTTTTGATGTATCCCTTGGATCTTCCAAGCACACGTTTCAATCCAATGGATACAGCAAAACAGATTTTCGCCGAGCCATAAATCCCAATAAATACAAATCCGAAAAACGGAACAAGGAGGAGGCTAAGGGTAAGGTGTACCTACCATATATCAAGACAATAACGGAGAGAATTGGTCGAATATTAAATAAATATAACATATCTACAACCTACAAGCCAACACAACAAATCAGCAATATACTGCGCCCAGCCAAAGATACAAGAGATCCGTTAAGTACTGCCGGTATATATCGCATCCCTTGCAGTTGTGGACAGGTTTATATCGGCACAACAAAAAGAATGGTTACCACAAGATTGCAAGAACACAAGAGGCATTGCAGACTAAAACAAAAGGAAAATCAGCCGTAGCGGAACACTGGATGAACAACCAGAACATATAATAAGATTCGAAGAAAACACAGGTATTGTCCCAAACATCACATTATTACACCAGACTGTACAGAGAAGCCATTGAAATATATAAACACAAAAATTCCTTTAACAAAAAAGAAGAAACCATGAAGATAAACAAAATCTGGATCCCGGCACTGCACAATACGACAACGAAGCCTATGACTTCTGCTAGCGACAGCCTGGACAAAACAGCACGCAACACGGACCGCGCAGAAAACCGCCTCTCCACCAGGGGCGTGCCTATAAATAGGGAGGGAGTTTCCAACGACCAGCCAGTCTGCAGCCGACTGTTGAGGAGTTCACAGAGAGCACGCAGTATCTCCTGAAGATGTCTACCGCAGCAGTAGACGAAACGTCGAGTAGAAGAACGACTGGACCACGGCCTATATGCCCGGAAGACGAACCTAATAGGGATCAAGACGCCGGCCGTGAAAGCCTACAGTTATTCCTGATTTAGATTTCTCACTTAGTTTCCTGCAACATAATGTACGTATACCTTAGCCATTTCAACGCGTGACCGGGAACAAAGTCGGATTAGTTACACTATTTATAACTCAAGAACGGCTGGACCGATTTTTATTATCTTTGATATGTTGGATTTGTTTCCGCCCCGAATAGCAGATAACTATTAAAACATCGGAAAAATTAACATAAAATATTTAAAGGCGATACGACGTTCGCCGGGCCAGCTAGTATATATATATATATATATTATTGTATTTTCGTTGGTTTCTAGAATTTCGCAAAAACCTTTTAAATCATCCTGTACATTTACGTGTCTTCATTAGTATGCGGAGTAGGGACGTAAACCAGCTTGGGTTGTGTTTATGTTACATTCTCTATGTAAACTATTTTCATGCTAATTACCGTCTTCCATCACAGCTAGCTTTCAGAATAATATGTTGCTCAACTATTTGTACAGAAATCTAATGCCATCAGCACTAGAAAATTTCGCAAATTACCTCGTGGTCTATCACTATTACCGTATTTTCTCGCGTAATTTGCGCACTTTTAACATACTTTGGCCACTAAAAATTGGGGAGCGTAAAATTTGCGGATTTTTAATTAGAGGTCCTGTTCTGAGTTGTCTCAATTATGGTATGTAAGTATAGTAATTAAGAAAACAATTTTGTCATCTCTTATAATTTTATTGCATAACACTGTAGGTAATCTTGAATTAGCTATACAAATAATAATAATAATAATGTAATAATAAATTTATAAACAAAAAATATTATTATGCAATAAAACAATTCAAATGCCGTATTAATTATTTACCGCGTCTTTCTGATTCCTCCAATAACGCACATTGGATTCGAGAACCCAAATTCACTTTCTGCTGCACGATTGCCGAAATGTACCGCGAAACTTATAACTTACAATTTATGTGATGCTGTGTAATTGTTATTTTTCTTTCCCATCTTGAAACACCGTATAAATGTAAGTACATATTAGAAGTGTTGAAATCAACTGATATACCGGTATGTACTTTTCTAAAACTTGTCTCTATCTAGGGCAAACATTGTTACCATAGCGGGACTTCGGGTTTCTTTCTGAAGCAGTTGGTTCAGTTGCTAGTAAATAACCTACGTATGTTGAAATGTAAGAATTGGTGATGAAATTCAGAGAAGGAAAATCCTTACTACATTGAAAAGATAAGGTAATTAAAAACGTGTGCGCAAAATACACGGAGCGGCGGATATTAAAATAATAATGGAATCTAATTTATTTTTATTTGTAGTTAAAACTCAACTTGAATCTCTTCTTAAAATAATGAAGGATGAATATGAAATTCAAGAAAGTTCAAAATAATCTTTTAAAACTTAGGGTGCGCAAAATACACGGGGTGCAAATTACGTGAGCAAATACGGTAACTGCTTTCATGTAAATTTCGGAATTTACGCCTTCAGGGTTTAAACGAATTCCGGAGGAATGAAGCTATTAAGATTTTAATCATGAAAAAAAATTGAAAAATATTGCATATCTTCGCCGATACCAGAAATGACCATGACATATGTATATATATATATATATATATATATATATATAACGTTAACGCTCTAGCGGCCGCAATTTTTATTTCTTAGAAACCAAATTTGGTATAAAAGGTAAAGTGATCCCACTACAGGCCTCAGGAGGCCCTTGGGGTAGTCGGAGGTTAAGGCTCCCACTTTTTCTTGACAATCGGCACTTTGTATCAGCCGGGTTGTCAGCCCTGCGTGACGGCCGCCTTTACCCCAGAACAAGCGTCTGGTACTCATTTCAGTTAGAGGCTGAGTCGACCCCAGGGACATAGTGCCGCCAGAAGGTTTGGGTCAGTTTAAAAATCCTGACCCCACCGGGACTCGAACCCTCGACCTTCCGGCTTGTAGCGCAGTGCCTTAACCACTACGCTTTTAATTTAAAAATTATGGTAGACTTCGTTAACTAGTAAAATCGAAGCATTAGGCGTAAAAGTTCATCTGATACGAAATTTTAAAAATCGTTCTAACTGTCGCAATTTTTGATGTTTCACAACAAAACATTATATCCTATTAAAATAAACCAAGGAATCTGTTCTCCAAAACTTATTCGACCATTAAAAGTGGGGGTTAACCTGAAACACGAAATTAAAATTTACTCTAGAAACTGCTATGTTTGTTTGGTCGCAAAGTACGATATAAAATTTAATTAATCCCTAAATTTGGTTATGTATCCTGTAAGATACATTTGTTTTCATTAATTTATCACATCATTAAAGTAACAGAAAAATAATCAGTAGATATTAAATAGTGTTAAATTATGCAACTACATACAACTAGGTAATAACTTACGGTTACAGATAATTTTTTCACTGCAGAATTGGTATAAAAAATTGAATTTCCCCAATTTAACAAAATAAATATATAGAGGAAGTTCGCGTAATGTGGATCCTTCTGCTTGAGTGGATCCTATTAATATATTTTTTATTGGTGCTGCCCTGGAACAGAAAATATTTTTATTTCTTCCCCTCATCAACTTTGAGCTGTTCAAGGCCAGTTTCTTTTATCCTTCGTGTGAAAAAGAATTTATTTGTGATATTTATGAAAACGGCCATTTAAAAGTTTTTCAAGCTAAGAATTAATTCCTAATTTCTGCTATTGAATATTACAAAATGTTGAAAAAGCTCCTAAATGTATTATAATATGTTATAGAGATGTTTTTCTAATACTGATGGATTTGGTTTGATATTATGTGACATGGCTGCTGTATAAAATAATTAAAGATAACAAATGAATTCGATTAATGCAGACCCTCCACGAGGCGGTTAAATTTGACCTGGGTCACTTTACAAGAAGAGGTATATTTATCAAGAAGGGTCCTATATGTAAAAGCCATACTTTTAATTAATTTAATTTAATATCCTTGTAATATTACCTAAACCCAAAGACCGTCGCTGTCTGCAGATGAATGACGTGTGAGTGTTATAATCACCGATAATTTTTCAAAACATTAAATAAATATCAACGCTTTTTAATTACGATCAGCCATAAATATTTTCATAAGTAATGCCACGAGTGATTTCCAAATTATCGATAAATTCACGACTCACGAAGTGAGGAGTGAATTTATCTAGAGAATTTGGAAATCAAGAGTGGCATTTGTTAGGACTATTTAACGAATAAAATTAAGCTGTTTACTCACAAATCATTATTTAACTATAGTTATTTTAAAATATTTATATATTAATGTAAACGGCGATGTTTGAAAACAAATGAGAAACGATAGGTACGCTTCTACTGCTTCTTTTGTTTATCACTGCAACCAGATCATACTATTTATTGCCAAAGGAACGCAATATTGTAAGAATGCTCTCTAGTGGAGAAAAAATGAAACACATCAATCTGTATATTAATTCATTTTTGATGTCGTATGATGTAAATATGACAATTATATTTTTCTCGATTATTACCTGGGAAAAATACATTTAAGAAAGTGCAAACAGTGGTTTCTTTTTTGGTGGTATAATCAATTGCTACAAATGTTGACATGTAAGCACTATTATATACAATCTGGTAGCCGTATTTGTTATAGGCTCAGTCACTGCAAAATAACGGTCAGACCTGTTCAGAATATTAAAAAGGAGGAGCTTTGTTTAATATATGATAATCCTAACACCGATAAATATTTGGTGAAACACGACTCTGATTGGTTGTAAAACAGAAATCATTGAAACGTGATTGGTCATTGACTCCCATTTGGGGCATGAGTTAAATAGTCAGATTAATTTGTGCCTGCCTATATAAATTAATAGAGCAAATAAACTTAAAATAGTCTAAAGGCTAATGATAATTACTATAATTAAACAAAATTCAGATCCCTTAATTAAAGAAGTAAAAACAACAAATTAAAAATAGGGGTCCAATTACGAAGTTCCTCTATATATTCCGTTAACCAGCAAAATGGGACAATACATTTTACTTGCTGGGGAATTCGCTTAGTTTATGCAATTCTTGCATAACAGACTTTTATTGTATCACTTTCGATTTTTGATTTACAAATTCAGTTCATTGTTAGATAATTGTCCACCGCTGTGGTCTCGAGGTAGCGTGCAGCCTTGTCACGCAGCGGGCCCGGGTTCGATCCCCGGTCGGGGCAGTTTTTTGGGTGAGGTTTTTATCGGGGTTTTTCCTCACCTGTAAGATAAATGTCAGGAAACCTTTAAGGCCCAGACGGTCCCCGAAATCGTATGGCCATCATCCTTATCCTTACCATTATCATCATCATCCTTCACCGGTGTGGAAAGCAACGGAAAGCTACCGCACCTACAATTCCCTAGTAAAGCTGCAAACATAGCATGAAAATGCTATGATTGCAGTGAAGGACCTGCCTTCGGGCAGAATTACTATGGATGGATGTTAGATAATTAATTATATATTTTAATTTAATAGTTAATGAATACATAGTGCCTTCACTTGGACCTTCATCCACTGACACACGAGGCTGGTGTGAAGAAGTTGAACATTGTTAGGCCTATATTCAAACGCATAAATTTCTCATAAATAACTTGCTCATTGGTACTACCGAACCCGTGGTTCAGGGCCGTATAGACATAAGCTCTCCATACTTCTTTATACTGAGATAATGTTTTCCAATCATCCCCTATATAATCCACTTCGCTCAAATGTTTTCTCCCAACTCATTCTTAACCTACCTACTTGGCGCTTTCCCGCTGGTTTTCCTACAAGTTTTCATGGCCTTCTTACATTCCCCATTCGAGCCAAATATCTTGCCCATCGCATCTACTACAATTAACTCTTCCCATTATATCTGGTTTCCCATAACGATGATGTAGCACATTGTTTGTTATAGTATTATCCATTCGCCTGTTTTTTCATCCCTGTTTGACCCAAAAAATTGTTCTAAGAGCCTTATTATTAAATACTAGTAATATTTTCTCCTAGGCAGCTCCTTGGCGCAAGCCGTTAGACGCTTGCCTCTCACCGCTGGGGTCCGAGATCGAGTCTCGGTCACTACAAGTGAATTTCGTGGTGGACGAAACGGAGCTTAGTCAGATTTTTCTCAGGGTTTTCTCCGGTTTTCCCCTGTCACAAATTCATTCCAGCATTTCCTCATCAATTTCATTTCATTTCGTCCATCTGCCCCGTGATGGTACGCCAGGGGAGGTGGCCGGCACCCTTGTCATTCACAGACCTCTATATAGGGGCTTCATCTCATTTCATCCCTCGACCCAACCCTGAGTTGGACAAGAGTTGAGGATATTTTAATATTTTCATCTCCCTCCCTTAAAGCAAAGTCCATGTTTCGCATCACTGTAACAGTTTTATATATTTTCAGTTCAATGTTTTTTTTTTAGAGAAAATGGGACAAGAGTTCATGTAATTCATAATAGCATGCATTCCCAGAATTGAGCCTGTGTTAATTTATTTGTACTCATAATTCCTATTTTTAATTATGTTTCCTGGTATTTGAATACAACCAGTTGTTCAAATTTTCCTATTTTATCAATAACTGTCCATATCCATGATATAATGATTTTTCATAGAAGTTATAAATAAAATAACATAACCTTTTTTCATAGAAGATGGAAATAATGATCTTTTTGCATCACGTATCTTTCACAACTTATAATAAAATTTTAATAAACTTATTTTACTTTTTTGTGTATACGTTCAACGTGTATGCGAATTATAGGTCACCTGTGAGTTCATTTACTAACTCCAGTGTTTTCTGGTTAAAAAATACATTATAAATATGACAGACGTTTCTATTCTGTGATTCTGAAGATAAAAAAAATATTAACAAAGCAGAATGTTACGGTACAAAAAACTTGCATGAGTAAATATTAGTCATTTATATTCCTACAACTATTGTTTTTATACAATGAAACGTTCCGTCAAAGATAAAAGAAAGAAGTACAAAAGAAAGATATATGGGTGTTAACTAAACTGTAATGAAGAAATATAAGCTTATACAACATTCAAGGCTTGAGAAGATATGACTCTGGCATTTATCATTCCTTCTACATTAAAGAAGTAAATATTACTCTTCTTAAAATGCAATATTTCATGCCAGCATTTATAAAAAAATGTATATAGAGTGTTTCAGAATGTATCTGGAAGAGAGTTTCAAAAAACAAATTGAATTAGGTAATCCAAGAATACACCAACAAATATATATATATGACATGATAAGAAAAATAAATGCTCGGACGGGACATGAACCCAGACCTCTGGATTGATACCCCGGTGCGTTACCAATTACGCCACCGAACAAGTCTAGTACAAACATTCATTTTCTTACATATAATATTAGGGTTATAATTTTTACAATCTCACTTTCCTGTATCGTAATTTGATGAACTTTTACCTCTGTACGAAGAATCATCTAGTCATTTCAATATTCCTTTTAAAAAAGCTACCCCGAAATCAAAATTCATATTTCACTACTGGCCGATTATTTTGAAACACAAGATATATACTGTAATACAAAGAAGAAAAGAGATACGTGCTCAACCACATGTACACTCATTGGTTATTATTGTTGATTGCTTAGAAAGAAGCGGAGATGCAATTTGTCTTTATTTCTACAGGTAGCGTATAATTCTTGCATGACTTTAATTGCATGTTCGGCGCACTGATTACTTCTTGGTATACTTAATGCAGATGGCTCCTTCTTCCAATGATTTTCCAATGAGTGCAGTGCTTTTTTAAAAGGCCTTAATATATTTGACAAGTCATTCATGTTGTACATCTGATTACTAAACCAATAGTCTGCCTAGTAAAATGAAATAAATCTCTACACTTTTTTCCAACAACTATTGTTGTAGGCATAAGTATAAATGCAAGTAGAGCAAGAATAGCTCTTGAATTCCAACTTGCATTACTAATGTTTGGAATTTTCTAGAACCTAATGAATGGAAAGCATATTTTTTCCTCAAAGAATATAAACGCACGTGTTAGATGGTACAGGGACTTCATGTCATCTCTCCTTCCCGATTTATCTAGGATATCTTCTTTTCCTTTCGCAAATTGTGATTTTAGCCACCTCATACTCGTTCACCAATTTAGATTCCGATTCCGATTGAGGGTCTTTCCACTTTTCAGCGGTTGCCCTTTTACCAGCCGGCTGCTGGCCCTTCACATCCACATGTGTCAATCACAGAGGTAGATGATCAACAGCCAGTGTAGGGGTGACATGTGGTTAGCATGTCGAGTCCCCCAGCCGTTATAGCTGGTTCCTCAACCTGGAGCCGCTACTTATTGTAGCTACCCAATTGCCTCACGATGCTGGGTGGGCACCGGTCCCATACTGGCCGAAATACCATGAGAAAATTTCTTCCCCCATGGAGACTCGAACCAGCGCAAGTCCCGTAGCTCTGCGCCAAGGCTTCCTACCTTAACCGCTCGGCTACGGCGCGGGACACCAATTTAGATACATATGGTTATTCAATGTTTGGAGGCTTGGTATTTTCAGCAAGTTCTTGATCCATTCTGTCCAGAATGTGATGCTGACAACCGATAAATTGAGGTATTAGCAACACCCTTTTCTGCTTTTTTTTTTTTTTGCAATCTGACAACATTTTTTTAAATTAATTCTGTAGGGTGTTTCTGCTTCTTTCAAGGATGACTTGTTGAGTGAGTAACCAACCTCTCCTTTGCTTTCCAATTGTAGTTGATACAATATTTTATCTTCAATAGATAACAATTGGCCATATACTTTTGTAATATCAAAAAGCTGGTCAAGAGTACCAAACTTTCCCCTCCTTGCACATTCATCATAAGTCTTCAGTACTTGTGGAGCTTTGTATGTATTACTTGATTTGACACAAGGGGAGAATTAAATTTATTTCGCCACAAATTTGTAACTTCTTCAGACATTTTCTCTACTCTCTCGTTTCTTCCTTTGATCTCTGTTCCAAGAAACTGATACCTTCCAATAATTTGAAGTTGAAGAGGCATCTTGCAGTATTCTTCTAGTGAAGAATCTACTGTAGGCACATTTTGTCTTCTTCTATGTAACTGCTAAAATCTCACTAGAGTATTCGTCCACGTCCCTTTATTTTTTCTGAGTGGTGATATAATTTTTCTTGTGTGACACCATGTATTCTCAGTAAATAAAAACAAGCTATTGTCCCCATTCCCTAGTAATCATAGAACTAAATGTAATGAGTGTGATCACTACATCATCATTATATACCAATATTACACAATATATAATTGAGTAGATTTAATAGAAATTTTAGAAATATTGTGAAAATAAATATTGATTTGGGGGTGACCTTTTCTTGAAGCTCAAAAAATTAAGGCCTTCTTCGATGGTTTTAAGCAAAATTTCACCCATTCATTCCACAGGAAATATCTTATTTTACAAAAGTCCAAAAAGTTATAACCCTAATACATATATATATATATATATATATATATATTAGGCTCATATCACAAGAGAATATTCTCTTTAATTTGCTTACTTGTGATTGGACCTACTAGATGGCAGTGGAGACAGAGTTTCCGCTATGTCTCGTAATAATGAGAGTATATACATATAAGAAAAATGAATGTTTGTACTAGACTTACTCGGTAGCGTAATCGGTAGCGCACTGGAGTATCAATCCAGAGGTCCGGGTTCTAGTCCCGGCCCGAGCATTTATTTTTCTTATCATATTAAGCTTGCAATGTCAAAAATTTAATTATAATATATCTCCATTACATTAATTATTTTGTTAGAATAAATTTTACTCCTAATACAATATTATTTTTTATTTGTATGTGTCGTAATGTATGTAAAAATGAAGTTGGCCCCTAACTTTAAATGTATACATTCTATTTGTATTATTCATGTAACTGAACTGCACCCGAGCACGAGCATTTGCTCATTCGGGTGTCAATACTGTGTATAACATTTATTTGTAAATAAAAATATTCTTATTATTATATAGTGCTGAAGTTTGGCAAATTCCTACCACGGAAATGAAAAGAATTTTAAGTTCAGAAATAGATGTTTTAAGAAGATCAGCTGGAAAATCTAGAATGGATAGAAATCGAAATAAAGAAATAAGAGAAATTATTGGTGTGCAAGAGCAGCCCCACATCATGGATATTATAGAACAGAAAAGATTACAGTGGTATTGCCATGTCAAAAGAATGCCAGAGAAAATATTGCCTATTTTTTTATGGAATTGATCCCAATGGAAAGGAGGAGGAGAGGTAGACCGAAAAAAAAAGGACTTGGATAGAAGTGGTACAAGCGGCTATGAATATCAGAGAATTGGAGGAAGATCAATGGATGAACAGAGAGGAATGGCGTTTGGTTTCCGGAAGACGACGGCAGCTGCCATGATACCAGATGCTGATATATATATATATATATAAGTGTCTACCGCTGTGGTCTCGAGGTAGCGTGCTACCTTGTCACGCAGCGGGACCGGGTATGATCCCCAGTCGGGGCAGTTTTTTCTGGGTAAGGTTTTTATCGGGCTTTTCCCTCACCTGTAAGACAAATGTCAGGAAAACTTTAAGGCCCAAACGGTCCCCGAAATCATATGCATCATCCTTCTCATTATCATCATCATCATCACCAATCTCGGTGTGGAAAGCAACGGGAAGCTACCACACCTACAATTCCCTAGTAAAGCTGCAAGCATAGCATTAAAATGCTATGATTGCAGTGAAGGACCTGCCTTCGGGCAGAATTGCTATGGATGGATATGCAATGACATTCCTTCATAATGGCATGTGATGAGGTCGAAATTTTGAAATCAGTGGCCAGAGGCAAACCTCGATTCCTACTCGGAAAACCTAAGAAACCTTTCTTAATCATCATCAACAACAACAACAAGGATTAAGCCCAATGGCATGTTCCGATCTCATTATAGGTCGAATTGGTCCTTCCATCTCTTGAATGGTCTTCCCAACAATCTTCTCCCTTTTGGTTTATAATTATACATTCTTCCTGGTATGTGCTTTTCATTAATTCGTAATACGTGCTGAAGGTAAGCATTTTGATAGTATTTTATTCTTTCACAGAGATTAAATGTATTAAGTTCTGTTCTTTTATTTCGTTTTTCTTTTTATCGGTCCTTTGGTACCCTGCTATTTCTCTCAACACCTTCATTTCTGCAGGCTCTATTTGTTTACTATCTGCCTTTGTTAATGTCCATGTATCACACCCATAGATCAGAGATGGAACTGCCAATACTTTGTAAAATTTTAAAATAGTTTATTTTCTAGTTTTATTCAATAAAGTACGTTTAATTGTGCCACATAGATCATTTAATCGTTGTATTTTAGTGTGTTTATCTAAATTTCTGTCATTGCCTAAATGACATCCCACTGCTGCACTATAGCCTCTCCTTTGTAAGGAGTTACTTGACAAAGTTAATTTTTAGTTACCTTCTTTGCTCAGATATGTCATGGATGGCATGCGGTCAACACACTGACCCAATGAGACATCTAACAGGCAACTAAGGTATTACTAGGACGTTGATATCGGTAAATTTTGTTTAGCGATTTCTTAATCAGGTTTAAGGATATTTAACGAGCCTAAAAATCTTCAGACTCGGGACCCATAGCTTAAAGACTCTCCCGGAGGATATCCTTCTTGGATTTTTGCATCCTAAAGAAATTCATCGACCGTGGCCGACTTTGAACCCGCGACCCTCGGAACCAGAGGCAACGAGCATGCATATCCACTAGTCCACCACGGCCGATTATTAAAGAGTAAAAAGAGAGAATATTTGAGAGAGAACATTAATGATATACAAATTAATGCAAAAAATAGGAACATGAGAGAATTATATCAGGGAATTGGGATAGAGAAGAAAGGTTTCAGTCTAGAACAAACGTAATTAGAATGGGGATATGATTGTAGATTCCAGGAGCTTATTAAATAGATGGAAAACTTACTTTAATCAGCTACTAATTATGCATGCAAAACATGTTGAAGGCGATGATTTACAAACACCAGAAATGTTAGTTTACAGTATCAAGTGCATTAGACTTTGAAATTCCTATAGAATAATTAAAAATGTATAAAGCATAAGATTCACATTAGATCTCAGCAGAATTGATAAAATCAGTGGGAGAAAAATTGATGGACAATATACGTCAGCTGCTTAGTGTGATTTGCGGAAAACAGTGTATTCGAAATTAATCAAAAGAATCGATTATTATACCAATCTCTAAGAAAAGAGACAAACCTGATTGAAACAACTACAGGGGCATCCCATTATTTTCAATTGAAGATTCGTATCTTACTTTTAATTTAATAAAGCCCTACTACTACTACTACTACTGCTACTGCTACTGCTACTGCTACTGCTACTGCTACTGATGCTGCTGCTACTACTGTTGCTGTTATTACTATTACTACTATTATCACTATTACTATTATTACTACTATTATTACTACTATTATTACTACTACTAATATTACTATTATTACTATTACTACTATTACTATTATTACTACTACTATTATTACTACTATTACTATTACTACTAATTACTACTTTCAACTTCGTACAAAATTCTAACAAATGTATTAGTATCCGGACTTACTCCCCATATTGACGATATAACAGGTGATCGCATATGTGGATTCAGAAGATATAGATCTGCAATTGAACAGTTTTAGTATAAGACAGATTTTAGATAAGAAATGGGAATATAATGACACTGTGAAACAACTACATTGTATATGTAGATTTTAAAAGGCATACTATTTAATTTATATGGATAAGTTATACAGTATCCTGTTGGAATTCGGAACACCTAAAAAGTTAGTTATGCATGTTCTAATGTTTGAAATAGCCACAGAGATATACTCTCTCCTCTACTATTCAATGTTTTACTAGAGTATGACAACAACTTTTTAGATGCGAGGAAGGCCTACAACTCAATGTTGTTAATAAGCTATTAGTTTATGCTGATTATGTAATATTATTAGGTAATAGCGAGGAGAAACTAAGTGCCAACACGCAAACTATATCGGGTAATACTTATAAATTGGGACTGGAAGAAAACATCAATAATATTTAATATATACTCCACCGTTGTGGTCTCGAGGTAGCGTGCTGCCTTGTCCCACAGCAGGCCCGGGTTCAATCCCCGCTCGGGACAAGTTTCCTAGATGAGGTTTTTTCGGGGTTTTTCCTCACCAGCAAGACAAATGTCAGGATACTTTGAGGTCCAGACGGTCCCCGAACATCATCTGACCATCATTATCATCAATATAATTCACCTCATTAGATTAAGTTTAGGTTTAAGGCCTCAACTGACGCATCATTGCCCATCGTCATCACCCACCATATCATTGAGACGCCTTCTAGGCGCCCCAACCTCAGAAGTGGGTTACAATACGCCAGTGCCAGGAGAGAATACCTGAAATGTTGAATGACAAAGAGGTGGCATTGAAAAAAAAACATTTAATATATGTCACACATATAAATACATTATACAATGAAAATGGACAGTTAATGATAAATCAGAGAAATTTTGGAGACGAGACTAAAATTCAAATACCTAGGTACAATAATTTATAACGCGAATGAGCTGCACAAAGAAATTAAACATAGGTTCAGTTTTCTGGAAATGCACGCTATTATGCATTATAGGGACTCTTGTCATCCCATGTTCTCTAAAGAAAAAAAACGTTAGATTGAAAATATATAAAACTGTTAATCTGTCGGTTATATAAGTTAAGTGAAAAGGAGGAAAATTGACATTTGAATGGTAAAAAAGAATGCATCACTCGCGTGTGGGATCCTACCATCTTTATAATTACCTTGAGTTAAAAAGTTTTTGAGTAACTATATCCGCATTCCTTTGCCCAGAAAGATTAATCCACCTTTCCTTAGTAAATTATTTAACATATAGTACTGAATGCTAAACAGTATTATAATCATGGAAGCTAGAAGGAAAAATGAGATTATTTTGGCTTGAGAAATCTTTAGAATATAAATCAATAGCAATCATGACTAGCTACGCAATTAGTAAACATAAGTTAACTAAAAGAATCTATTTAATACACAAGTGATCTTCTTGGTGATAAAATATTAAAATATATATGCAGTCAATATGCCCATTTCACCAATTAATGTTTTAAAATGGTCAACAAGTTTTTACAGCCAAGCTGTAGAAACTAGTTGACCATTTTAAAACATTAATTGGTGAAATGGGCATATTGACTGCATACATATTTTAAAAGAATCTAACTTTTAATTAGAGTCATAAGTCAGATAATTGAAATACAAAATACATAACAAAAGTTTATCTTCTTGACCATAGAAAGAAAAGACATAAATGAAATAATATAAATCGGTCATCAAAAGAAAAAAGTCAATAACAATAATAATAAACATACATAAATACACACACTCAATCCAGTCCAGCCAAGGACTAGGGTGCACAGTCCTGCTTGTCCTACCCTGGCTTATGGGACTGATTAAACCAAATAGCTCATCCGAGCTACCGTCGATCTGACCCCGAAGAAACCAAAGTTGATGATGACACTGATATTAACTTGCACAGCTTATTTGAGGCCTTTGATAACAGGGGGAAGATACGCAGTTACACGCGGCGCATAAAAAAGGAGGGGGTACGTAGGAGAGAGGACAACGAAGACAGGAATGTGGCACTGTTCTATAAGATCACTGAAGAAGGAAGACACGATGACGTAGTTGTTACGTAGTTTCACGTAGTTTTTCACGTACCGAAAACATGATCTCGGTACAAGAAGAAGGAGAAGAAGAAGAATAATATAATCGAAATATTCAGTCAACATTCCAATTCTGCAATAAGTTTACGAATAATGTGATATATATTTTGTAAATGAATATTTCTGACTATTTAACTCATGCCCCAAACGGGAGTCAATGACCAATGACGTTTCAATGATTTCTGTTTTACAACCAATCAGAGTCGTGTTTCACGAAATATTTATCAGTATTAAATTAACCATATTAAAGAAAGCTCCTCCTTTTTAATATTCTGAACAGGTCTGACCATTATTTTGCAGTGACTGAGCCTGCGAGAAATACGGCTACCAGATTGTATATATAGTGCATAGATGTCAACACAGCGCTTGCAGGAGTTAATATAGAAAAATTTGTAGCAATTTATTATACCACCAAAAAAAGAAACCACTGTTTGCACTTTCTTAAATGTATTTTTTCCCAGGTAATAATCCAGAAAAATATAATTGTCATATTTACATCATACGATATCAGAAATGAATTAATATACAGGTTGATGTGTTTCATTTTTTCTCCACTAGAGAGCATTCTTACAATATTGCGTTCCTTTGGCAATAAATAGTATGATCTGGTTGCAGTGATAAACAAAAGAAGCAGATGAAGCATACCTATCGTTTCTCATTTGTTTTCTAACATCGCCCGTTTACATTAATATATAAATATTTTAAATAAACTATAGTTAAATAATGATTTGTGAGTAGACGGCTTAATTTTATTCGTTAAATAGTCCTAACAATTACTTATGGCAATTTTCTCTTTATTTACTTTTTTCTGTTCCGTAGAAAATAAGCAATGTAACAGAAATTAACCACACTAAAATCCCTGTATAATAAACACCAAGCCAAAAAAAAGCATTATTTTTATTGTAAGAGATGAATTTCATGTATCCCTTGTCCTAGCATGAAAATTGCAATAGATAGAGTTCCAGCTGCTGGCTAGGACTCTCTCTATTATAATAGGGTGAGTAAACACATTACGATTCTTCTTCTTTTTGTTTGTCTTAGCACTACAGTCCTTTCAGTTTGACCTTTGCTCTTTTAAGACAAATGCTCATTCTTTTCTATCCATTTACATACTTCTTCACCTCTTAACTTCCATCAGTCTCAATTCTTTCTCCACATCATTCATGCATCGTAACCTTGGTCTTCATTTTTTTTCTCTCTCCGTCTGGCTTCTCATTCAAAACGTTTTTGGTCAACCTTGTGTTTTCCATTCTCAAAACATGACGCAACCATTCCAATCTACACACTTTTACAGTAGCTACTCTATCTAATGAATAAATAATATATATATATATATATATATATATATATATATAATCCTGATTCATATTCTCCGAAGTCCATTTTCACATGTTGGTCCATAAATCTGTCTTAAAATATTCCGTTCACAATTCCGGAGAAGAGCTTTATTACACGCTTCATGTAGGCTTGACCTGTATCTATCTATCTATCTATCATCTATCTATGTAACGGAATGTTTCAACGCGATTTTCACCCACTTAAAATCATTGGATCAACTTGTATACTTGTAAAGGACCCGTGACAATCCAATAATATCTTTTTTCTAAAATCCTGGCCAGAATCATCACAAAAAAAGTGTAACGGAATCTTTGAACACGATTTTCACCCACTTAGAAATATTGGATCGACTTGAAACGTTGTATACTTGTAAAGGACCAGTGGCAATACAATAATTTCATATTTTATTCTAAATCCTAGCCAGAATCGTAAGAAAATAAAAAAAATGTCTTTGTATCTATGTAACGGAATCTTTGAACACAATTTTCACCTACTTAGAAAAATTGTACCGACTTGAAACTTTGTATACTTGTAAAGGACCCGTGACAGTACAATAATTTGATATTTTGTTTCTAAAATCCTGGCCAGGATCATCAGAAAATTAAAAAAAAAATTGGTATAATAGGTTGCGGACTTGTCGACTTTTTAATCAATCGTTGTAAGAGCTCAGTTGGTAGAGCGGTGGACTCGGTGGTATATAATTTCAGTAATCCATAGATCACTGGTTCAAATCCGGCTGGGAGGGCGTTTTTTAGAAGAGTATTACTTTTAGCTCTTACTACAATAGTATCGAATTTAAGATATTTACATTTTTATCTTACTTACTTACTCACTGGCACTATCGAACCCGAAGGTTCATGGCCGCGTGGACATAAACTCCCCATACATCCATATCCTGAGCTAATGCTTTCCAATCATTCCCTGTATAATCTACTTCCCTCAAACCATAGTTAATGTTATTCTCCCACCTCATTCTTGGTCTACCAACTGTGCGTTTTCCCTCTGTCTTTCCTACAAGAAGCTTCCATGCAAGTCTTTCATTCCCCATACGTGCAACATGTCCTGCCCATCGCAGTCTACGAGACTTAACTGTTCTTATTATATCTGACTTCCTATAAAGACCATGTAGTTCATTGTTATTTAGCCTTCTCCGTTCACCTGTCTGTTCACTCTCTTTGGTCCAAAAATTTTCCTAAGTACTTTATTCTCAAATACTTGTAATCTCCTTTCCCTCCCTTAAAGTAAGAGCCCATGTTTCACACCCATATAATATAACTGGTACAATAATAGTTTTATATATTTTAAGTTTAACGTTTTTTAAAAGGAGTTGGGACATCAAGAGTCTCTGCAATGCATAATAGCACGCATTTCCAGAATTGAGCCTTGGTTTATTTCTTTGTGCATCTCATTTCTATTTGTGATTATTGTTCCTAGGTATTTGAATTCAGCCACTTCCTCAAAATTTCCATCATTTGTCATTAG
Organism: Diploptera punctata; assembly: GCA_030220185.1. Classification (NCBI taxonomy): domain Eukaryota; kingdom Metazoa; phylum Arthropoda; class Insecta; order Blattodea; family Blaberidae; genus Diploptera; species Diploptera punctata. The sequence goes on from JASPKZ010010363.1 coordinate 39,909, forward strand.
CTGTTCATTCTGTTACATAATGAATTTCTACGTGTGACCATATATTTAGTTTTATTGATATTACTTCAGTCCTAATTGTCTAGTGTTCTCAATAGTGTATGCGTTTTGTCCTTTAGTATCTCCTCGCTATCTGCCAATAATACTACATCATCAGCATAAAACTAACAGCTGATTAATACCATTCAGTTGCAAGCCTTCCTCATTCTCTAAAGATTTAATGGCATGCTCGAAGGACAAAATTAAATAGTCGAGGAACATAGTGCAGCTCCTTGCTTCCACCCATTCATTTGTCTCTTAATCCTGTAAAATATTTTAAAACTCAAAAATTACAATTAAATAATAGTTTTAAAAAAACTAAATCAACACGCTTTATTTAGAAAACCGAACTAAAAAATTCAAAATAATTTTAATGTCCAACAACGCCTTGGGAATAAACTTAAATGGTCACCAAAAAAACACATCTCCAACACATATAGAATACAACTAGAGTTAGCAACAAAATCAAATAAGTTTTCCATCAAAAGCGTGGTGTTCTTTTACTATGATTTTTACCTCTTCTTCTTAGAGGACTTTACTTTTACCAATATCTGTTTATTATCAAATATATTAAGTGAGATAGAGCCCTCCACGGCTTTTTATGTTAACGATTATAAATCTTTTGGTTGACTATTTACTCAATCCCCAAATGGGTGTCAAGTACCAATCCCATTTCAATGATTTTTGTATTTACAACACCCAATCACATCAGTCATGTTTTCGCCTAGAATTTACCTACTAGATTTTATCATAATAGAGAAAGCACCTCCTTTTTGACATTCTGAATCATATCATAGCATTATATAGTAGCGACCAGACCCGCCAAGAAATACTGCTACCAGATTGTATATATAGTGCATGAATGTCAAACACGTAGGCGTGTGCGGGAGTGTTATATAATCAAAACATTTTGTAGCAATTGATTTGACCACACCACAAAAGTAGCCATTGTTTGCACTTTCTTAAATGTATTTTTCCCAGGTAATAACATTCCAGACAAATATAATTGTCATAGCACATCAGAAATAGAATTAATACACATTGTGATGTTTTTTCATTTTTCTTCACTAGAGTGCATTCTTCCAATAGTCACCGTTCCTTTTGGCAATAAGTAATGCTGATCTGCTTGCTGCATTGATGAACACAAATAGCACAAGAAGCGTACCATTCGTTTCTCTTTGTTTTTCAAATATCGCCGTTTTACATTAAATATTTAAATAACTATATTTTTAAATAATGATTTGTGAGTAAACAGCTTAATTTTTAATTCGTTAGTGAGGTATGGCCAATCAATCATTACTACAAGTACTATACGAATACCTCTAGAAAATGGATTCTTGTCGAAGCAGTGCCAGCAAGTCTAAATTAGAACGTGTCACAACTAAGGAAATTAGAAACAAAATGGAAGTCCGAAGACAACAATAATTGAAAGAATTGAGGAAAAGGAATTAAAGTGGTTAGGACATGTTTTAAGAAGGGAAGATGAGCGATGGCCGAAGCAAACTATATGAATGGCATCCACCCCCTAACAGAAAGAAGAAAAGAGGAAGACCAAGGTTAACATGGAAGGAAAACATGAAGACAGTAATGCAAGCTAGAGGGCTAAGCATCGAAGATGCCCAAGACCGTAGGCTTTGGAGGTTTGGCACGGGAAGACGGCAGCAGCTGTAAAAACCCGAAGATAGATAGATAGTCCTAACAAATGCCTCACTTGATTTGCAAATTCTCTAGATAAATTCACTCCTCACTTCGTGAGTCGTCAATTTATCGATAATTTGGAAATCACTCGTGGCATTACTTATGATAACTCTAGTTTTATCCCGTATGTGTTGGAGATGAATTTTTTGTTGACCACTTTAATTTTATCCCAAGCGTGTTGGAAATTAAAACTATTTTTAATTTTTTTAGTTCGGTTTTCTATAAAAGCGTGTTGTTTTAGTTTTTTTTAACTATATTTATCTGGAATGACTTTACTTAGCCTTGCACTTAACTAGTAACAGAGAATCTGTAAGTTCTGATCACTATGGTAAATCACAAGTTTTTACGTTTTCATTAACCGATTTATTGGCGATTCAAGTCAAGGCATAGAGTTTGGAAGATCAGCGCCATCCTTTATATACCCATACACATTGTCACCTGCCCGCCGAGAGCACATTCAGTTTGACCCGGGTGCACACTCGGCAGTCAGGAGGAATCAACGAGCAGGGGCCCGTGGCATGTCTCTTCCGGCTGCTTTAGGGACTTAAATGACCTCTTCAGCCAATTTGATATTGTTTTGTATAGTTAATGATAGAGCAATGATCCAGATTCAATAATTCCTCGTGCGTATTATTAATTTAAACTGAAAATATATAAAACTATTATTCTTCAGTTATATTATATTATTTAGGAACAAAATTAGACCATTCAGGCGATAACACAGTGGAAATTAAAAATAGAATCTCACAAACAAAACAAACAATAAATGCTTTTAAACTCTGTTTTGGTGGAGCAAAAATATTACAAAAAATAGAAAATTACAAATATATCAAACCATAATTCAGAGCATTTTAACGTATTGTGCTGAAGTCTGGCAAATTCCTACCAGGGAAATGAAAAGAATTTTAAGTACAGAAATGGATGTTTTAAGATCAGCTGGAAAATCTAGAATGGATAGAATACGAAATTAAGAAATAAGGGAAATTAGGGTTTACAAGAGGAGCCGGACATCATAGACATTACAGAAAAGAAAAGATTACAGTGGTATGGCCATGTCAAAAGAATGCCAGAGCAAAGATTGCCAAAAATTGTTATGGAATGGATCCCAATGGAAAGGAGGAAGGCCGAAGAAAACTTGGATAGAAGGGGTACAAGCAGCTATGAATATCAGAGGAGTGGAGGAAGATCAATGGATGGACAGGGAAGAATGGCGTTTGGTTTCCGGAAGACGGCGGCAGCTGCCATGATACCGGATGATGATGATGATGATGATGATGATATTATTATTATTATATGGATGCGAAACATGGACTGTTACTTTAAGGGAGGAAAGGAGATTACAAGTATTTGAGTAAAAGTTCTTAGGAAAATGTTTGGACCCAAGAGAGATGAACAGACAGGTGAATGGAGAAGACTATATAACAAGACTATATACATAGGAAGCCAGATATAATGAGAACAGTTAAGTCTCGTAGACTGCGATGAGCAGGATATGTGGCACGAATGGGGAATGAAATAGGTGCATGGAAGCTTCTTATAGGAAAACCAGAGGGAAAACGCCCAGTTGGTAGACCAATAATGAGGTGGGAGAATAAAATTAACTATGATTTGAAGCAAGAAGATTATACAGTGGATGATTGCAAAACACTGGCTCAGGATAGAGTATAGGTATCGTAGGCCATGAACCTATGGGTTCGATAGTGTCAGTGAGTTAGTTAGTTAGCCTATTATTAATTTTTTTTTCGACCGCTAAGAAAACCAAAACTGTAAAACTGTATGTTATTATCGTACTTTATACGTAATTTGGCATAAATTTAAGTAATTTCTGCTGATTTGTTTTTCTGTTGTTTTATAAACAAAGTTAAATAAAATAAATCAATGTATCTTATAGGATTCATTGTTAATTTAAGGATTATTCCCAGGTTCGTTTCCAAATTATATTTTTTTTTCAAAAACAGTGCCACATTAATATGTTTAAAAAATACACATTTTGTGTAAATTATTGTCATATATATTTTTTAGAAATTGTGAATCTGCAATGAAATGTGTGTTTTTTTTTTACATTTCATTCTCATTTATAGAATCCACGCTTTAACATTAAGGGCCGGTTTCACCAACAGAGGTAACTGCATTACGCCAGTTTAAGCTATGCGTTATACACAGGGAAACTGGTGTATGCCTCTGGTGGTGAAACCGGCCCTTACTCTGAATTTTATCCAGTAATCGGTAAATGGTGCATGTCTATTGACTGTTGTGTGTAGAAACGATGCTATTATCCCTACTAACTGATATAAATGTTGGCTATTCTACGCCACCTGTGAATATTTGATTGAAGAACAAGTTAAAATATATATACAGTCAATATGCCCATTTCACCAATAAATGTTTAAAATGGTCAACAAGTTTCTACAGCCAAGCTGTCATTCTCAAGACCAGATATTGACTGAAGACAATATAGATAAAAAATAAAGATACAAATTCAGTTAAAAACAAACTTACGTCACATGTGACCGTAGTTTGTTTTTAACTGAATTTGTATCTTTATTTTTTATCTATATTGTCTTCAGTCATATCTGGTCTTGAGAATGACAGCTTGGCTGTAGAAACTTGTTGACCATTTTAAACATTTATTGGTGAAATGGGCATATTGACTGTATATATATTTTAATATTGTATCACCAAGAAGATCAATTGTGTATTAAATGAAGAACAAGTGATTGCTAATGTCACGTTGGCCAATGAGATAACTAGGGCAAGGAATTTGATGTATTTGCATCTTTTTTCTATGAGAACTATACAATGCTCAGTTAGACATAAATGCGTTTTGGGTCTTAAACAGGCAACTTTGTTGTTGCATTTATTTGCACTTTTTTCTTCAGTGTTTGGGATATTGCATTTTGTGTGAATTTTCTAGCATATTAGTGCTTATAAAATAAAAATTAAATATACCTGTTGGCAGGTGCCGTCGTCCTCAACTGTGTTAAAATATATATTATATTATATATATTATATTATATTATATTTATATTATATTATATTTATTATATTATATTATATATATTATATTATATTATATTATATTATATTATATTATATTATATTAAATTATATATATTATATTATATTATATTATATTATATTATATTATATTATATTATATTAATTATATTATATTATATATATTATATTATATTGGGACACGCTGTAGTGTAGTGGATAAGGCACTGAGCTACAAGCCGGAAGGTCGAGAGGCTCGAGTCCCGGTGGGGTCAGGATTTTTTAAACTGACCCAAACCCTCTGACGCCACCATGGACCTGAGGTCGACTGAGCCTCTAACGGAAATGGGTACCAGACGCCTGTTCTGGGGGTAAAGACGGCCGTCAAGCAGGGCTGACAACAAGTGTCGATTGTCCAGAAAAGTGGGAGCCTTAACCTCCCTCTACCCCAAGGGCCTACTGAGGTCTGTAGTGGGATACCTTTACCTTTATATTATACAAGATGGAACCACGAATTGCCGAGGAATTCACTTTGTTTACGTGGTTTCTACGTGACGGACTTTTGATGGTTTGGGAATCCGTATTTTTGTGAAGATAAAAGTGCGCCCAGTCCCCCGGCTTATTTCTGGACATTTCAAGAATCAAGAAATAAACCGTATTACTCAATGATATTGCACATTGGAGGGGTGTCCCAACCCGCCGGTTGGTCATTGTCGCTGGTTTTTCTTATCTTCAGCGATGTCAGCGTGGAATTTTGAAAAAAAAAATGGTAATAACAAATAACATTACCACTTTCAAATAAGCCGAAATGATTTGAAAATATAAATAAACTGTTAAGATAACAACCTGAATCCCTGTTCTCAATCCGGGAGCCAAACGACCATCCCTCCCGCCCTACTTGGCTATAGCTCAACCGGCCATATAGGTAAACTCCTCCGCCTGTGGGGATCCGGGAAATAATCCGTGGCCCAGCAGTGCCCATCTGTCACTGTTTTTCACGAGCCTCTCAATAAGTTGGGCTGCGCAGAATCAGCGCTCGCTGACGTGCTGAGATTACCACAAGTTCACTGATTGTGTCCTGGGGACTCAATGACCATGTGACAGTCTGCCAGATACTCGAACTATGCTATTCGCCTAACCCCAAGCCACGAACGTAAAATAACTTCAGTGGCGAGTTTAAATCCCCTCTGTGGAAGAAAGTTTACTCCACTCCATAAAACGAGACCGCCACGGACAAATCCGCTTACTTTCCCGCTCTGCCGGTACTCAAAGACTCTTTGCAGTCAGGCGTTCACCGGAACAAATAAAAATGTTGCTATCTCAACTAAAATATTACTTACGTTTTGTGCGTCCGCCTTCTTTAATCCTCGTGAAATAATTTGTCGTTTTAAAGAAGCATATTTATAATAAACCGTTTCTAGGTTTTGACTCCTTCATTAACTTTCTATTGTTACGAAGAAATAATAAGAAAGTAACATGAAGTTACCTTAACAACTAGAATCCGATTGTGGGAAATTAAGTGCACATTTGACATAGGTTTGTTTATAAGAAACTATTATTATTATTATTATTATTATTATTATTATTATTATTATTTTTATTATTATTATTATTTTTATTATTATTATTATTTTAAAATTAAATTAACCCTATAACGTCCTTTGTTCCATATGTAACATCAGGAATTTATCACATTATTTCCACAATGTGGAAAATTAATATTTACCGGAATGCCTGATTTAGTTAACGTAACAACGTTAGGAATGCATTTCATTTCGCTACAACTAGACCTACACGTTGTGTAACTTTTAAGCCGTTAACTAGAGCAACATTAAGTTTTAACCGTTAAGGGTGAAGTTATTTGAAGGTTATTAAACTTTTTTGGTGGAATAAATGTTATGCATGTCTACTATATGTACATTTAAAAGTTAGTGGTTTCACCCAACTCAGATCGTTGTGGAAGGAGTTCGAGATATAGACCATAGTAATTTGCCCGCAGGCAGATCCTTCACTGCAATCATAGCATTTTCATGCTATGCTTGCAGCTTTCTAGGGAATTGTAGGTGTGGTAGCTTCCCGTTGCTTTCCACACCGGTGGACGATGATGATGATGATGATAATGATGGCCATATGATTTCGGGGACCGTTTGGGCCTTAAAATTTTCCTGACATTTGTCTTACAGGTGAGAAAAACCTCAATAAAAACCTCACCCAGAAAAACTGCCCCGACCGGGGAAGGAACCCGAGCCCGCTACGTGACAAGGCAGCACGCTACCTCGAGACCACAGCGGTGGAATATATTACGTTTTAGTAAGGAAAAAGTTTCGCCCTTCAATTAAAATATTTAGTTTATATAGGTCAAGTCCAGGCTAATCATAATGTACAATAACAATAATAATAATAATAATAATACCTCAAAATAGTTAGTTCTTTTTTGTTTTCTTTAAGAGTGGACAGACAGATTAAATAGAAAACATTGTAACAATTAAAAAAATTAATCTTTTCGGGAATCTAACCTGTGACCTTTTGCATACGAAGCAAGCCATAAGGCACGAGCTAAGCGCTTGCGGCTTGCCGTGTATAAAAGAATGGACTTTATTGGAGGAAGGGGAACTTGTTGTAGCTCGACTGTGCAATTAGTTTACTCGTGTAAAACGCGCGTTAAAACTTGAAATGTTCCTGATCAAGTGCCCGCTCACTCTTTTTTTTTCTAAGTATACTTACTTCAGAAAGGTTTCTTAGAGGCAAACATAAGTATTTTTATGAATTCACAAATGAGAAAGGTGTATCACCAACATACACACGAAAGAAACTGTGGTTGATGTTTCACTTTTAAAAAAAGTTAATACCAATATTAAAAAAAATAATTTAGAAATGGTAGGGCCTATATAATATTTTCAATTCAGAAAGTTATAAATCAGCCAATATTGAACAGTTTATACGTTAAATTATTTGAAATTCATAGCTGATAAATTCTAGGGCCTAAATACGGTAGATGGAGTTCAACTGATCGCTAATTAGTATCGGATGCCGTCTCATACCTTTTCAATACCTCTATTTATTTCACTGACCGTATTAGGTCCTAATATTATTAAATACAAACACATTTGGTAAAGATAACTTAAATGTGTGTTTTTCTTCTTCGGTAAATAACTTAAATGTGTGTTTTTCTTTTTCGTCCTCTACGCATGAAACTTGTAAGCTCGTTACGTGCTCCTCAGTTCGGAGTCTCTGCATTTTAAATACCGAAATATCTTTTTCGCTGAGGTAACCAGTTTCAAGCTCTCTTCAAATTGTATCCACTGTGTGTGATACGGCCATTCAAATTTTATTTAGCTGGATTGCCATGCGCAAATTACCGAAAAATATGGCAAAAATGTTATTTCGATACAATTATAGTTTCAATTCCGCATCGTATGATAACTAAGAGCAATGTATTCTAACCATTTTGTATTGGTGAAGGTGGCACTGATGAATTGTGTTTAATGTTCTATGTAGATGGCGCTGGCAATGGGGTTCGATGTCTACTGTATCTGATCGGTTCAGTGTTTTCATAACTACGGTTTAATAGAAATGTAGCTCTGTGAAGGGTGTGGTGCTGTTGGAAGGAAGTATTCAAAGTAAACTATTATTTATAAAAAAGGTTATAAATTGTGGAGTAGAATGCATTCTTGAGGGCAATGTAAAATAATTAAAACACCATAAAACGACGAGTAGGAATATTTCATTGAGATATACCTAAAATAAATATAAATAAATCTTAAATCAATCTTACAGACTAATGCAAATGTTAGTGAAAGTATATATGAGACATAATGATGAAAATAAAAGTGCTAGGGCTAATGCATCAGATATTTTGCAAGCAAATTGTAAAAGAAAAGCGTATAAATAAATTACTTTACAATCCGATAAAATCATACGTACAGAATTATCGAGGTTACTTACTTTTAATATTCAGAAAATAGGGACAGTCGTCATACTTCGATTAGCATTGTACAGAACCTGGAGGAAACATGCCCACCCATTCTCTCAATATAAATGAGTGCGGTTAAACAGTTTAAATTAAATATTGTAACAAATCGAGGTAAAAGGTTATCATTTGTAACATCGAAAATAAGGCAATAATGTTTACTTCTGAACGTAATTTGCAATTGCTGTGTAATATTGTGCTTCATATATTAGCGTATGGAACATTCTATGCTTACCAAAACACTTTCATTAGGTTAATACTATACGTACATATACTACATTCGGTTACGTTCCAGTTGATTTTGTCTGTTATCGAAAACTGTGTCATCTTACGAACGCATGTGGAAACGTGTTCGTTATTCATGTAGTGGTGATTTTAATCCTGATACCATAATTTTAGCTTTTTGAAGTTACTATTGATGATGCAGTCAAAAACGTGTTTCCTGACATAGCCATTAAAGGCTGTAGTTTTCATTTACGCCAGTCATAGTATAGAAAGTTACTCGGCTGTGGTGTATAAACCGTCGCACACAATTTTCCATGTAATATTCTTATGCCACTGATACACTAAACACTTTTCAACCATTTATAATAAACGTTGGTACTATTTTAAAACCTTTTGTAACCATTTTATAAAAAATTTCTTACGATTTTAAATATTTCTAAATTACGCGAATATTGTAGTTCGAGTTCTACAGGCGCGGAAATGCTTCATGTAACATCCGCTAAGAGACTCTCACATCGCAGTTACCAACATTTTAAAATAATTCGAAACCATATTTAGTGTTAGTGTACGTAAAATTAGTTTATAGTTTGCTAAGTAATGTGCATATAAATTGTTTTGTTAGGTAAGGAAATAGGAAGTTAGTTTACGTCCATTTTTTATTATTTGGAAATAAATAATATGCATGTAAACTGTTTTGTTAGGTTAGGAAATGGGAAGTTAGTTTATGTCCATTTTTTGCGTTTGGGAATTTATTCCCCAAGTTGTTAACGCCGCTTCAGAGTCATCTACCGGAAGCTACATTAACCATTACAGCAACCCCTGCAATTCGCGCATGCGCACTGCGATTGTATAGAACTTAGAAGAATTCATGTGCGACGGTTTATACACCTTATCCAGGTACTCGATCCGGGACTTCGCTCTGAATATACCAATCCTAATTCCGAAGAAGGAGAGTTCCTGAAATATATTTATGGTTTACAATATGTATCTCCATGCACAGTAGGAGATGCGTTTGTTAAGTTGCATAGCATTGCTCCTAATCATAATCAGTCAAAGAGATTCCTAGGCATTGTATTTGAAAACTATATAGCCTAAGAGAATATGCTAAATTATCTTCTAAATTGTGTGCTAGTGTATCAAAAGATGAAATTAGGAAAACGAATTGAGCGGAATCGTTCCGTCATTTGAAATGACTATTTTACAAAACTCATCCCTCTACCCATGAATATAAGGAAGTGTTAAAACAACTTGAAAGTGAAAATAATATTTCTTCTATTTCAGTGTGTTATAACAGAAACTCAAACACCCGTGACCAAGAAAATCATTGTGTTGTAACTGAACTATGGTGGAAATACCAAAGTGATGAATTATCATAATTGGAGTAGGCTACGTTAAAAAATTGCACTTCGGTTCCAGCCAATCGTATTGCTGACAATCATTGGACAGTGTGGTGCGTTGCCAGTTTTAAAGGAAGTTATTGCACATGTATTAATTTTATTTAAGGGTCTTATTAATTTAAAAGGCTTGAGATATTTTCCGCGTTTGCAATCCGTCGTTTTGCGGAACAAAAATTGTGAAATTTTACGAATTAGCCTACATATTTGCGTGAAAGTAAGCCGCTGTTTAATCTATAGGCCTATCCTTAATATAAAGTTTAAATGACTCGATTTTTCACTCTTATTGAAAATCAGCAATACTATGAATTTGGCTCAACAGCACTTCTACTAGCGCTTGATTTTTCAGTTATATTATTGTAAACTATAGCACTTATTTTGTATTTACTAACATTATTTAATATTTTAAACTTTTTCAAACAATTTTTATAACAATATTAGACAATTTTGAAGTATTTTTTTAAATATGTAAATCACAATATTATGACACTGTTAGACAATATTGTGATGCTAACTGCTATTTTCTCCACAGAGTATATTACTTAGTCTATGATTTTTCTATTGCTGGTTTGGGTTTTCGCTGGTTGGATCAGCGTTAGGGAGTGATGAGTAAGTGTACACCGATTTTTAATAAACGTTTGGTAATTTTAATATTATTGATATATTTGTTTTAACATAGATTTGGGGATTTATTGCAAATATTGGTTATTTAAATTTCATAGCGATTGATAGTAATCGAGGATGATAATCGATATGTGGTTCGATTTTCTCCACAAAGTATATTACTTAGTCTATGATTTTTCTATTTCTGTTTTGGGTTATCGCTGGTTGGATCAGCTTTAGGGAGTGATAAGTAAGTGTACACCCATTTTTAATAAACGTTTGGTGATTTTAATATTATTGATATATTTGTTTTAACGTAGATTTGGGGATTTATTGCAAATATTGGTCATTTAAATTTCACAGCGATTGATAGTAATCGAGGATGATAATCGAACTACAAATAAAAAGAAATTAGATTCCATTATTATTTTAATTTCCGCCTTCTCAACTCTAGGTTGGATTGTGGGTTATCGCTGGCTCCATAAGCTCTGGCGCATGCGCACTGTTGTTCTATAGGACTTTGAAAATATTTCACTCTAGTTTAAGTGCAGTTTTTCCAGAATAGCCGTTAGCATCACAATATTTCTAACAGTGTCATAATATTGTGATTTGCATATTTAAATAAATACTTCAAAATTATCTAATAATGTTATAAAAGTTGTTTAAAATATTAAATAATGTTAGTAAATACAGAAGAAGAGCTATAGTTTACAATAATATAACTGAAAAATCAAGCGCTAGTAAAAGTGCATTTAAATTTCATAGCGAAGATAGTAATCGAGGATGACAATCAATATGTGGTTCGATTGTGGGTTATCGGTGGGTCTAATAAACTCTAGCGCATGTGCACTGTTATTCTATAGGACTTTGAAAATATTTCACTCAAGTTTAAGTGCAGTTTTTTTCAAACTTTATTTTGATTTCCACCATAAATTTTCTAAGTCCTACAGAATAACAGTGCGCATGCACAATAGTTTATATAGTTGACACTAGGTGGAACAACATGTCTGTGAAGTTCTACACAAAGTTTATAGAGTTGCCGCTAGATGGAACCCCGTATTGTGAAATCTATATGTCCAATATTCCCAATAAATTCCCAATCGTTTATTAGAAATGGATGTACACCAACTTCCCTCTTTCTAACCTAACACATTAAATTTCATGCACATTAAATTTTATGCACATTATTTAATAAATAAACTTATGTACACTAAGTTGTCCCATCGAAACCTAACGAAATTAAGTTAATTTCTTCAGATATGGCGTGGAATTAATTGCAAATATTGGTAACACCGATTTCTGTGACATCGTGTGAAGTTACTTATGCATTCGCGCTTCTCGCGGTTCTATAGAACTTGCGTATGTAGATAAATATTTAATAATGTGAAAAAGTGATAAATGTTAAGTGTCGTTGTAAAACGTTTAAAATAATACGAAATGTTAGTAAACACAGAAAATTTTAGTCATAAAGTGAAGTTTCTTTATTGTTCCCTTAGCATTGGACATTGTCGTGAAATTAGTTTATGCTGGGATGTATAAATGTAATTAATGTAATTGAATAGTATATAAAATAACTAAGTTACGATATATTTATTCCCGACAGGCAGGGGAGTTGTAATACGTTTAATACGAATTTGTATCTGCATCTTGAAGTGGTAAATTTCCGAACTAAGGTAACTATTCAAATCGTTATCTACACAGTCCCTTCTCAAACGCCTATAAATTGGTAAAGGGAATTTCCGAACATCTTTATATATAAATCTGAGACCCTGAGTTACACATCTCAAATGTTCTGACAATCCTTTGTAACCAGGAGAGTTCATTCAATTTTATTGTGAAACCCTGTATCACAAAACGATAACCAGTGGTATTCTCACGCTGTAAACAAGAATCTAATATTCTGCATCAACGACTAAAACATGCCTAGAGCTAGCCGATAAAATTCAACGCAACTAATTCTCCAGATATAATTAGAAGTATGCTAGCTGTATGCATTAAAAGTTGTTACAAAATATTGTTTACCAAGTCCAGTAAGTAATTTTGTATGTTCTGAATAACATAATTTCTAGATGTAGAAACATAGCATATTATTTAATAGCTTTTAACATTAGCGACGCAGGTAAGTTGGGCATGAAAGAGCGAAAATTTTTGCCAGAATCCTCTTAATTCAGGCTTGAGTTTCTATTACGTTCCTTAAATCCACGAGAGTGGATGCATGGCTTAACTTGCCTTCTGAAAGAAGCCATACTCAGGATTTTCACAACATGAAATAGTCCATCGTCCTCCACCGGTTTGAACCCGCGAACCTCGGAACCAGATATTAGTATGGTGACTAATCCGCTCAAACTTACTTCATATCTAAACTAACCAACTCACTCACTAGCATTAACGAACCCGTACGTTCATGACCGCGCGGACATAAGCTCTCCATACATCCCTGTCCTGAGCTAATGTTTCCAATCATTCCCTGTATAATCTACTTTCCTCAAATCATAGTTAATGTTATTCTCCCATCTCATTCTTGGTCTACCAACTGGGCGTTTTCCCTCTGGTTTTCCTACAACAAGCTTCCATGCACGTCTATCATTCCCCATTCGTGTCACATGTCCTGCCCATCGCAGTCTAAGAGACTTAACTGTTCTCATTATATCTGACTTCCTATACATATCAATTAGTTCACTCTTATGTAGTCTTCTCCGTTCACCTGTCCGTTCATTTTCCTTTGGTCCAAAAATGTTCCTATGAACTTTATTCTCAAATACTTGTAATCTCATTTCCTCCCTTAAAGTAAGACTCCATGTTTCGCATCCATATAATATAACAGTAGGATGATAGTTTTATATATTTTCAGTTTAACGTTTTTTGAAAGAAGTTGGGATGTCAAGAGTCCCTGCAATGCATAATAGCACACATTTCCAGAATTGAGCCTATATTTAATTTTATGTGGATATCATTCCTATTTGTAATTGTTCTTTCTAGGTACTTTAATTCAGCCACTTGCTCAATATTTCCCTCAGTTTTCATTAGCTGTCCATTTCCATTGTTTAATATATTTCTATGTGTGAACATATATTTTGTTTTATTGATATTTACTTCCAGTCCCAATTTCTTAGTGTTAGTAGTGTGCGTGTGTGCGAGTGTGTGTGTGTATGTGCCTGTGTGTGTGCCTGTGTGCGTGTGTGTGTTCGTGTTTGCGTGTGTGTGTGCGTGTGTGTGTTGGACTTTAGTATTTCCTCTCTATCGCCCAATAGTCCTACATCATCAGCATAAACTAACAGCTTATTAATACCATTGAGTTGTAGACATTCTTCATCCTCTAAAGATTTGATGGCATGTTCTAGTACAAAATTAAATAGTAGAGGAGATGGTGCATCTCCTTTCTTCAACCCATTGTGAATTTCAAAGTATCCGAAAACTGTTCGCCTACACGCTGCCTACTTTTTGTGCCATTTAGACATATTCGTATTAGTCTAACTTTTTAGGAATTCCGAACTCCACAAGGACACTATATGACTTAACCCTTTTAATTGAATCATATGCTTCTTTGATGTCTACATTATAGTCGATGTACAGTACCATTATATTTCCATTTATTTTCTAAAATCTGTCATATACTAAAAATCTGATCTGTTGTAGACCTTTTCTTCTAAATCCACATTGATGATCTCATAGAATATCATCAATATAGGCAGTAAGTCTGCTTAAAGATTGTAATAAATGTGTTTCAATGCAACGGTATTTGCATAGTTTATGTTCAATTAGTAAAATGGGAAACACTAAATTTCACTTAATGTGTTACGCAGATGACGTCGTTCTCCTTTCAGAATCTGAAGATAATTTACAAAGATCTTTACATCAATTTAATATAAATGCCAAAAAATATAATATGGAAATTACCACAATGAATAAGACAAAATTCTTAACAATATCCAAAGAACCAGTAAGATTCAAATTAGAAGTGGCAATAAAAGATTATAGAACAAGTGTCCGAATTTAAAAATTATTTATGTGTATTAATAACAAAACACAAAAATGTAATAAAGGAAGTAAAGAAACAAGCTGATAAAGCAGCACAAATATCAGGAATTATGAAAGATTTTAATGTTGGTTGTAACAAACCTATGTCAATAGAAAGGAAAACCCGCATATACAAAACGATATTTCTACGACCAGTTATACGTATATTGTGCTGAAACTAAGGGCTGATACAACCCAAAACTAAACAAATAATAAGTACTAACGAAATTAAATCCTTCAGAACTCTTAAGGGGAAAACATTATTTGATAAAATATAACAACACAGAATTTAGGGAAAAAGACCAGATTCACCACATAACCAAATTTATTATTAGATAGACCAAATTATTTGGAAGGGGTCATATAGAAAGACTGGAAGAAAACCGGCTTGCAAAACTATCTACAGAAGATAGACCACTGAACGTGAGAAGAACAAGAGAGAAGCACCGTTCAAATAGCGTTATAGACAGTGAATGCACATCCAGTACTTCCTCACCTCCGAGGAGTGATTTTGGAAATAAACAGGATGAAAATCCTACAAATTAAGTTTAAGAAGAAGAAGAAGGACTCGTAGTGCAGATCATCGAAATGATTTAGAGGTAACATCATTTCTTCTGACGGAGTTAACCGGGTACGTTTCCAGGTAGGTTAAAATTGTTGAAGTTTCCCTAGGTTTTCTTAAATTATAAAATTCAAAATCAGCGGTTTCGCAATTACCAATAATCTCAATAATACAACTAACTCACTGGCACTATCGAATCCGTAGGTTCATGGCCGCGCCGAGATAAGATCTCCATACACCCCTATCCTGTGCTAATGTTTTCGAATCATTCCCTGTATAATCTACTTCCCCCAAATAGTAGTTAATGTTATTCCCCCACCTCACTGTTGATCTCCAACTCGGGGTTTTCCCTCTGGTTTTTCTACAAGAATCTTCCATGCACGTCTTTCATTCCCCATTCGTGCTGCATGTCCAACCCATCGCATGCTACGAGACTTACTGTTTTGATTATATCTGGCTTCCTATAAATACCATGTAGTTCACTGATATGAAGTTTTCTCCATTCACCTGTCCATCTCTCTTTGGTCCAAAAATGTTCCTAAGAACTTTATTCTCAAATACCCGTTATCTCCTTTCCTCCCTTAAAGTAAGAGTCCACGTTTCGCATCCATATAATCTCCGGAAAATGTTACCCGAGTGGAACCCATGTCCGCATTTCTTCACTATTGTATTTTTACTGTGAAAGATTGTCACTCTTCGGCCAAGGTATTTTTTTCGTCTGGCTTATCACCTTCGATCGGTCCGGCATAAAATTAAAATTGACAGATGCTTAAATTTCAGAACAATGTAATAGGATCATGATAGTCCCATTAAAGGTCACTAGCTTAAGCGCATACAAATATTTAGAATGACTTCCATCAAAAGGCAAGTTAAGCCTTGGGTATCTTGTTATAGAATTACGACACGTAAAAGAAATAAGGACTCTGATCATAATTTGTTGGCACTTTTATAACTAAATTTAAGTTGCGATACTAATGACTAGAGCTAGGAATTTTAGGTGCAAAATTTTGGTGAAAAGGGTGCAAGAAAGGTGCTTTTATTTAGCAGAAAAAGATGCAAAAAAGGTGCAATTTTTTTAAATAGAAGGTGCAAATTTCCCATGTGAATTATCATTAGAGAGTACCAAAACCAGTTACATCAAGTAACTCACGACACAAAATTCAGTCATGTTGTCGTATATTAAAACGTCTGAGTAGGACAAGTCCCAGAACATTATGTTATTGAAATCGCAAGTCCAGAAAACTGTTAAAGGAAATATTATTCAACAACTCAAACGTTTAGAACATATCTAAAAAAGTTAAATATCTCAACTGTCTATCAGTGGTTTCGTCTAATGTAAAATATACTGGTTTTCACCTTCTACTTGACTGATCTGTTTTAATTTTTCTTCATACAGAGGTTGAAGGTATGGTTTTCATCTGGGATAGACTTCCCAGTATATTTCTCCAAATATGCTTTCATAATAGGGTTGTTAAGTTTGGAAAGAGGAATACCACATGCCACAAATGTCTTTGCTGTATCATTATTATTGTTTTATTTATTAAACTAGAAGAAGGTAGCGCTTCGCCAATAAACTGTTGTCACAATACACATTTACTGCTTTGTAGTTTCTTATTTTTCGTGTTTTGCACTACCTATATGCTACGTAACATGATTGTGTTGGTGTTTTTCATCAATTGTTATTGAAATATCATAAATAATGCACCTCATAACACATCGGTCGCTCTGAATTCCAAATTGCACTATACTGTTTTACAAAATCGTGTAGTTTGTAGGAGTTCACATTCGGTTTTGGCATACTGTATACTGGTCACTCAGGAAAATAGCAGACCGCACAAGTAAAATATTATTTTGAACTGAAACATTTGTTTATGCACTCAAACATCTCCCTTGCTTAAACGATAGGTTTAGCATAACTGTGGTGCAAGAAGGTGCAAACTAATTTAAAAGGAACAGCCTAACGGGACTGCACTAAAGTGGAAGTAATGTGATGTGGACTGATACCATGATACCACACATCGTTACCAACCCTTGAAAATGTATTTGAAGAAATGTAAATAAAATACACATTATTTTGGGAATACAATGCTGCTAAGAGACAAAATAGCTTTAAAAAAGTGCACAATGTGCTTGCATTGATAAAAAGGTGCA
Organism: Diploptera punctata; assembly: GCA_030220185.1. Lineage (NCBI taxonomy): Eukaryota > Metazoa > Arthropoda > Insecta > Blattodea > Blaberidae > Diploptera > Diploptera punctata. Next base: position 57,562 of record JASPKZ010010363.1, read on the forward strand.
AAAAAGTGCTAGCATTGAAAAAAGGTGCAACTAAAACACATTTAAGGGCATTTATTTAACGTTTTCTTTGCAAGACAAGCTAATTTGAGCATTGTAGTAACAAGATAAAATTAAGGTGCAGCACCTAAAATTCCTAGCTCTACTAATGATCATAGCTGTTCATACCACTAATTAGCGCCAGAGTTTTTCAAGTGAGACTTGAAATATCGAAGCTAAAAATATGTAATTAAATCCTTAGAGTCTTAATTTGACTCTCCTTTCACTCTGCTAGTTTAATGGAGCAGTATGTGTATATTGCTTTATACATATTATTATTGAGAGAGCTTCAACAAATAAATGCATTAACTGAATGCTATCAAGAAAATAAAAAATAAATAATAGTTTAAAAACTAAAAAACACGCTTTATTAGAAAGCCATCAAAAGCATGGAGTGCTCTATATCAATTAATATATTTGATAATTAACAGATATTGGTAAAGGTAAAGTCTCGAAGAAGAAAACGTAAACACCACGCTTTTGATGGTATTTCTTCTAGATAACTCTAGTTTTATTCTAGATGTATTGGAGATGATTTTTTGTTGACCACTATAATTTTAATCCCAAGCGTGTTGGAAATTAAAATTATTTTTAATTTTTTAGTTAGGTTTTCTAATAAAGCGTGTTGTTTCAGTTTTTTAAACTATTATTTATTTGTATTCAAGATCATCATATTATTTATTTATTTTTTTTAGTTTGGTTTTCTGATAAAGCGTGTTGTTTTTTTTAAACTAATATTTTTTTTTATTTTTAGTTTAATTGATTGTCATAAACCGGAAACCCATGAAAATTTAATAGCTTACGATATTTTTAGTGTCTAGTCACGATTATAATTATATTTTTTTTTAAATTATCTAACATTATGAATATTTTAATATAGATAGATAGATACAGTTAATCGTATCCTTCTCATATTTTTTTGGATAAATTACAATGTGGTAAGTTTACAAAATTGTCATTAATATTTTACAGAATAAGATAAAAATGTATATGTCTTTGAATTCGATACCGGTACTATTGTAGTATGAGCTAAAACTAATACTCGTCTAAAAAAAATCCTCCGGGCCGGATTTGAACCAGCGACCTATTACTGAAATTATATACCCCGCTCTACCAACTGACCTACCAGAGGTAATGGACTAAAACGTTGATACGTCAGCAACATATTATACTGGTCTTTATTTGTTTGATGTCCTGATGATCCTGGCCAGGATCTTAGAAAACATTTATGAAATTATTGTATCGTCATTGGTCTTTTACAAGTATACAAAGTTTCAAGTCGATCCAATGTTTTTAAGTGGGCGAAAATCATGTTGAAATATTCCGTTACATAGACAGATACAGATCAAGCTAATATAAAGCGTGTTACAATGGCTTTCAAGGACTCTCAACCAGTTCGGACAAAGATAATATTAAAAAATAAACCAATAGTACAAGTAACAAAATATAGCTTCCTAGATTGCGAAATATCATACACAATGGAAACAGATAAATAAGTTCAACTAATCAATTTGTCTGGCGTTTACTTGATGAAAATCCATTTGATGTCAATTAAATAAAACTAAACTTATATGATTTTCATATTTATTAAAATACAAATTCCTAACAGCGTTTCAGTACTTTGTACTTTCTTCAGACAAATTTTATAATCTTTAGAAATTAATTTGTAATCATGATAAAATTCGTCTGAACAAGGTACAAAGTACTGAAACAGCTGTTACGAAATTGTATTTTAATAAATATGAAAATCATATAAAACTTAAAGTTTTAATTTTATTTAATTAACATAAATAAGATTAATTATATAACAGAACACTAAAAGGAAGTTTGAAAAATAAAGCCAGAAAAGTCCATGTTTATGAAATTATACAAGACAATGGCAGTTTATCTTATTGCTTACGGATCCGAAAAGAGGACAGTGACAACACAACAATCTGCCAGAATTCAAGCTGATAAAATGAAATTCCTCAGACCAATAGCAGGATATCGAAGAACAGACAAAAAACATAACACATAAACAAGACAGCAACTATAAGTAGAGGAATTAAACACAACAATAGTGAAATACAGAACAAACTGAAAGCAACACTTAGCAAGGATTAGTGAGAACAGAATACCAAAAGCAGCTTACAACTATTCACCAAGAGGAAGTAGTAGTTTGGGAAGACAAAAGGAAAGATGAAAAGAGCAGTAATTTGGAGCCGGAACAGGCTAGCAAAAAGGCTAAACCGTGACGAAGAAGAATTCCTAATATTCATATTGGCGCTTATAAAGAATTTATTTTTTGAGGTCTGGTCACATTTCGCGTCTAAGACTACATGTGATATCTTGTAGATCGAGAGAAAAAACCGAACTTACAGATCATCACACTTATTGCCTGTATAAAAATTGCATTATGACTAATTTAGTTAAACCGATCTTACTTTTTTTTGCATATGCACTTCTAATTTGCATTTGCCTTAGCAGCTTGTCCGTCATGAATGATAGGCATTGTACGACGCCTAAATGTTTTGAAATTGATCATTTATTTTACTTTCATTATAATAGTGAATTCCATTATATGAGAAATCATTCCAAATCCAGATATAGTTAAAATATAAACTTCTGGATGTCCACAAAAAATTTTATACTATTCGCTATTACAACAGCTTCACTTTTATTATTCTATGATTTGGAAAATACTAGTAACCCTCATGTAATAATTTGATTTGAAAATATATATAATGTAGTAATCGGTACCAAGAAATCTAATAATGTACAATGAATTAAGATAAAAATCCTAATTCAAATGAATGGAAACCTCTTAAATAAGGAAAAATTATTCATAATAATAAAGACAAAAATAAACTAAAGATTGGAGCAAAATAATAAGAGATATAATTAGAAGTTAGCGGAAATGTTTGTTCCTTTTTAAATAACTTAATACCAGTTGAGAATATTGTAGTATGTAGATTCCCACAGATAATACGATGCTCGGTTATCACTTATAACAATGAGCAACAAAAAAACTTTTTTTTGTCACGGAAAGAAAAATATGTGATTCTGATAGTATTTTTCTCCTGAATCCAAATATGATATCGGTTTTTCTCCATCACGCAAGGTTTCCAAGAGAGGCGAATTTATAATTTCAAACACTTCAATATTTTCTACATTCGTAACTACACAATAATCCTCAAACCTTAACTTAAACACAAGATCACAACATAGTATCTTGCTTAATATACCGCAACATAGGACATCTCATCACTCCATGTCATATACCATCTTCACTTCTCGCAACTGGAATTCCCTACCACAGGAAATAAGGGGCTGCCGGACATTGGCATCTTTTAAAAGAAATCTAAATTTATATTTGCTATAACCTCGACTTTCATTATTACCTAGTGTAAGGTATATACATTAATTGGTGTTTCTCGTATAAATTATTATAATATTATTATTATTATCATTATTATCATTATTATTATTATTATTATTATTATTTTATTATTATTATTATTATTATTATTATTATTATCGTAAGTATTATTATTGTTATCCTATAACATGTTGTTTGTACATAAAATTTACATTGCTACATTTAATGTATCTTTAACTGTTTATAATTAGTATAGTGTACATCTATATTTTGTCAAATATTTATTTATATTTGTGCTGGTTGAGTGGAAGAGAAGGCCTTATGGCCTTAACTCTGCCAGAATAAATAAAGCATTATTATTATTATTATTATTATTATTATTATCCATAGAAAAAACTAAGATAATGGCATTCCAAGGGAAAAATCAAATCAGATCCAAAATAGTAATAGGAAACAAAATCATAGAACAGGTGAACCATCTCAATTATCTAGGATGTGACATTTCATTTAATTATAATAATGATATAACTAATAAAATAGCAAAATTCCAGGGAATATATGGTACGATAAAACGATCACTAAATAAAAAAACAACAAGAGAGACCCAATTAAAATTTTATAAAACGTTGGCAGTACCGGTACTGCTCTATGGATCAGAAGCCTGGATACATAAAAAAAACAGGATCTAAGTAGGATAACGGCGGCAGAAATGAAATTTTTGAGATATGTTAAAGGGTGCACTAAGGAAGACAGAATCAAGAACACAGAAATAAGATAGCAACTTGAAATATTTGCAATAACTGATAAAATAGATACATATAGACAAAAATGGAAGCAACACATAGACAGAATGAATGAAGATAGATATCCAAAACAAATAACAAAATACAAACCAAAAGGCACCCGAGATGTGGGCAGACCTAGAAAGAGATGGGCTGAAATCAGAACGGGTCAACAGACCTAATCCATGAATGCAGATTATTATTATTATTATTATTATTATTATTATTATTATTATTATTATTATTATTATTATTATTATTATTATTATTATTATTATTATTATTATTATTATTATTATTATTATTATTATTATTATTATTCGAACGTTCGGACTCAACTAGAAAGTAAGAAATGATGATTTTCTGTTATATTTCGTCTGTGGAGCATCCCTCTTGATGGTCCATCAATAATAGGCCACCATATTAGGATTCCATTTGCCTTGATATCTCTTTTCCATAGCTGAAATCTCCTGATGAAAGTGTTCCCCGTGATCATTGCTCACTGCGCCAAGATAATAAATGGACGAAAAAACGTTTATTAAAAAATAATTATTTAAATCCTTTGATTGAAATTGTAATAAAAACTGTGGGTGATGGAGAAATTCCGAATAAATATTTGAAAACACGATAAAAAAACTGCATTAAGTACAACTATTGGTACTCATGAGACAAAACTTGTTGACCAGTGTTACCTAATCGTTATGTATAAATTGTTGTTTGAAGTTGACTATGTAATTTATGTATCTATCGGCAATAAAGGTGTTCAGATCTATACCTAGACACCTAGCAATTGAGGAAAATGTTGAAGTACCGGAATTCATATAAGAGGAACTGTAAATACATGTGTTACACTCTGGAAACGCTTGATAGTATGCATTACAGGGACTCCAGTCTTCCCATATTCTTTTAAAATGTTAATCTAACAATATATAAAACGACAATTCTTCCAATTACATAATATGTAAATTAAATTTGGTCTCTTATTTTAATGGGGGAGACGAAATTACGAGTATTTGAGAATAAAATGTTAGGGATCAGTTTTAGATCAAAGAGAAATGAAAGAAAAGAGGATAATAGTGAAAACTACATAAGTAAACTACTTAATCCTTCTGGGAAGTAATATGAAACGTTACGTCTCATAGAGTACGATATATAGGACACGTGGCACGAATGCGGAATATTAGAGGGACATGGAAACTTCTTATAGGAAGACCAGATGAAAGCGTACAATAGGTAGGTCAAGAATATCTTGAGAGACTAATATTAACCATGATTTGAGGGAAGTGAATTATAAGAAATGATTAGAAAATCTTAGTTCAAAATAGGGATATATGGAGAGCTCTATCCGCGCGGCCATCTACCCACACACACAAAACACACACACACACACACATACATATGTGCAAAAATCACCGACAACGGAGGTGAGATGGTATATTGAGACATGTTGATCATTTTAATTAAGGTACACATTTCGATAAAAAAATGAGTCATCTCTTGAACGCAAATTTCTTCTAAGTCATACTCGGCACAGCGGTGGGATTTCAGACTAGGAAACTAGTCATAATTGTGTAGTCCCTGAGCTACTGTGTTATGTGGCATGAACTGAAGACTCTTCTACGTGTCCCGATAGCTCAGCGTTAAAACACGCGGTCACCGGTTCTGATAATGAAGATCGCAGGTTCGCGTCTTCAATTACGCAGTTTTTTTTTCGTGATATTTGTATTAAAACGTTTTATGAATTAAATACATTTTATTTCGACATTTGAATTAATCTATACTTTTTGAGTTCATATTTTTTTTTATACCGTTGAGGTTATAACAATGTTAAATTATATATTTTTACACGCTTTATATTAGCTTGACCTGTATCTGTCTATGTAACGAACCTGTATCTATGTAACGGAATCTTTGAACACGATTTTCATCCACTTAAAAACATTGGATCGACTTGAAACTTTGTATACTTGTAAAGGACCCATGACAATACAATAATTTCATTTTTTTTCTAAAATCCTGGCCAGAATCATCGGAAAATCAAAAAAATAAAAACCTGTGTAATAGGTTGCGGACTTATCGACTTTTTAGTCAATCGTTGTAAGAGCTCAGTTAGTAGAGCGGTGGACTGTAGTGGTATATAATTTCAGCAATCAATAGGTCGCTGGTTCAAATCCGGGCCGGAGGTTTTTTTAGAAAAGTATTAAGCAATTAAATTTTCATGGGATTCCGGTTTATGACAATCAATTAAACTAAAAATTAAAAAAAAATAATAGTTTAAAAAACTGAAACAACACGCTTTATTAGATAACCAAACTAAAAAATAAAAAATAAATAATAGTTTAAAAAACTAAAACAACACGCTTTATTAGAAAACCGAACTAAAAAATAAAAAATAATTTTAATTTCCAACACGCTTGGGAAAAAAATTAAAGTGGTCAACAAAAAAATCATCTCTAACACATCTAGAATAAAACTAGAGTTATCTACAAAAAAATAATTTTACCATCAAAAGCGTTGGGTGATTTTTATTGTTCTTACGTTTTCTTCTTTTACCAATATCTGTTTATTATCAAATATATTAATTGATATAGAGCACCCCACGCTTTTGATATTAAATTATTGTTTTTGTAGATAACTCTAGTTTTATTCTAGATGTGTTGGAGATTATTTTTTTGTTGACCACTTTAATTTTATCCCAAGCGTTTTGGAAAATAAAATTATTTTTCATTTTTTAGTTCGGTTTTCTAATAAAGCGTGTTGTTTTAGTTTGTTTAAACTATTATTTATTTTTAACTTGTATACTACCGTCTTCCTCAACTCTCTAAAATTTTCGTTGATTTCATTCTAGGTCTTTCATCTTCTGGAGTTGTTGTAGTAGTATTGAATTAACTGTATGTCTAATAGAGGGTTTTACTTATTATGCACATTTTCGTTGAGAATGTTTGTATTCTTGGCCTTCTTGATAATTTCGATTTCTTGTAAAATGTTAATTTTGTGTCTGTTGTTTTCTCTGTGTATAATTTACATTGTATTATCGATATTGTTGAAACTGTGGCCGCTTTCTGAAATATGTTTAGCGAAATTTGATTTCATTGTTAAAGGAGAAGGCAAATCAAATTTCGCTGTTCACCAGGTTGAATCCAATCGAAAATGTATGGGCTAAGACGAAAATAGAGATGAACTGCCGATGCACGAAAAACGAAAGATGGCTTATGGGCACAAATTCAAGAACCCGGGATGCTCTAGCCGATCGTCCATGTGCCTGTAGAAATTTGATTGCATCAATGCCCCGCAGATTGAGGGCGGCAATATATGCTGAGGATTCACACACCCGATATTGATTTTTTTGTTAATTTTTTTTCATTTTAGAAGATATTATTTCCTTTCTTCATTTAATTATTAGAATGTTTTCATTTGTGTGTTTTGTGTGTGCATTAAAGCCATAAAACTCAAATATAAAATTAAATATGAAACTATATTACAGGCGAAATGCTATCCTAACATTCAGTAAAAAAAAAGAAAAAAAGTAGAACGGGAATCGAACCCGTCAGGTTACGAAAGCAGATGTTGTGTGTAAAACCGCTCGACCACGGAAACACACAAAGGCAAGCTCTCTCTTGAATGTTACTTGAGTGTGCACTACGTTAACTAGCAAACACCACAGTACAATTACTGAAAACGTGTTAATGTGAATAAGGCTTCTGCGAGTGCTCACGAAGTTCCCCGATCGGTTGATAGAATCAAGATATGTACCTATGTCCAAAAATGATGAGTTTTCACACTATGAGTAGCTCGCTTCTCAAGAGTTCCGTTATTTTTATTTCACAGTCACATTGTTTTCAAAATATCCACGTCCTATCTCATTGCAGAGCTTACATCAGCGGTGTAGTGATTACCTGGCAGAGTTAAGGCTTTAAGGCCTTGTCTGCCACTCAACCAGGTTTTAAAGAATAGAAAAAAATTGTCTTACATCTAAATTACAATAAACATAAACGATTACATGTTATATACAATACAATTATTATTTATAATGTACTTTGATTTACTCTAGATTTAACGAATTAAATATAATATGTACAAGATATACATAAAAAACTAGAAAAAATGATTGACATAGTATAAATTTAAATAAATAGAGAAAACTTGGCCTCGTTTGTATTATTTCTGTAGCACCGTAGATTCGTGCTATAAGATCCACATGTGACTCTTCTTGAGTCTAATAAACAGACTGTTTCATGTCGTCCCACAAAAAGTAGTCGAGAAGTTAAGATCAGGTGATCTCTGTGGCCATGGGACTGGTTCACCTCTGCCAATCCATCGATCTGGATACGTGGTATCCAAATATCTCCTCGCATTAGTATGGAAGTGAGCTGGGGGCTCCGCCTTGTTGCAAGCCACATTCCGTTGCAAAGCCACGTATCACAGTTTCCGTACCTGTGAGGTGTTGTCAAGTAATAAGTTTTCAAATCCTTCGAACTAACACTGACCTCGAGACATAATTAACTAGTCATAGTGTGAAAACACATCGTTTTCGGACGTAGGTACCTTATTAAAAATGATCAACATGTCTCAATGTACCACCTCACCTCCGTTGTCGGTTTTTATGCAACACACTGTATATATATATATATCAGACCTTTGTTGTATTAACAACCTCCATTTTTTCAATGAAACTGTATTTTCAGCCCCGTTTACAGTCAAAGCAATTGATTTATTTCCTTGTTTTTATCTACGTAGGTTGAAAGATAGAATTTTCAATATTGAATTTCCAGTACACTGAATCATCGATTCGTGTAATAAAACGTCAGAATGGCAAAGAAATCTGATTAGATAAAAACACTTACATTCAAGATGAAAAAAGATTCATAGTTCACTGAACTTTTGCAAAAGACTCAGAGTTCTTGTTTATATCCAAAGACTACGTTCTCGAACGTTGAAGTTCTTTTCAAAGTATAAAGGTATCGAACCGAAGAAGTGCATCTGATTGAAGAGTTAGATGACCCGTACTGTAGACAAATGGTTTAAAATACCATGCCTTGACTCAGAGCAACGGGACTTTTGCTACTTAATGTGGGGAAAGAACTTTCACATGAAATTCGTGACAGAATTAGTAGTCGCATATTAAAACTAATACTGTGTTCCCGACAAAATAATGATTAATTATTAATTAATTAAATTATTTCATTAGCGAAATCTAACGCCAACATGGCCGTATTTAGTCTCGAATTAATATTAAGAAAATAATTAGTTCGAATATAAAATTATAATCAGTAAAGAAAGGACCTATAAAATAACTAAAAAAACCCTCCAAGCGTGACAGGCCTAGAAGGCCCTTGGCTGACCAGCCGGCTAATGACCTCACATCCACATGTGTTAATCACAGAGGTAGACGATCATCTAGCCAGTGTAGGGGTGACATGTGGTCAGCATGTCGGGTCCCCCAGCCGTTATAGCTGGTATTCTCAACCTGGAGTCGCTACTTACTGTAGCTACCCAAATGCCTCACGATGCTGGGTGTGTACGGTCCCATACTGGCCGAAATTACATGAGAAACATTTCTTCTCCCATGGAGATTCGAACCAGCGCAAGTCCCGTAGCTCTGCGCCAAGGCTTCCTGCCTTAACCACTCGGCTACGGCGCGGGACACAAAATAATAAAATCATCAATAAAATATTACAAAATAAAAGTGTAAGTAAAATAAAGAATGAATTTCAATTTATTTAGAACACAATATTCATACTCAAAATGGTTCATAATAAGTCTCATTGTATCCGTTTAAAAATGCATCTAAATAAAGAAGAGATGTAGAGTTGACATTAAAAAGGCAATCATGCACGGCATTTTTTTTTTCAATTAGTGCCCAGTTTACTCAAGCGATATAAATTGCATAGCGCTTGAAAAGACTTTTGAATGAAGTGATTCTTCTTCTTCTTCTTCTTTCTTCTCTTCACGGACTAGGCAAAATGCCTGTTCTGCCTCACAGTTATTCTGTCCATCTTTTCACTGGCCTTTCTACATTCCTTGAACCTCTTGGCTTGTAGTTAAATGCTGCTTTTGGTAATCTTGTTACATTCATTCATTCATTCTTTCTACATGTCTAAACCATTTTTTCTCTATATCCTTTGATTTTATCATTTAATGAATATATATTTAACTCTGTTCTTATATCTTCATTCTTTAACCGATCCACTCTTGTACAGCCTTTCTTCTGCTTACGTCGTCGTCGTCCATTAAATCCGTCCGACTTAGCACTGTGAGAGAGATGAGTTTGGAAATGTTTTACATGGTCGGGTTACCAGCCCAGATGCACAACCACATTCCCTAGTGGATCGGGGATTTATTTAGGAGTTTCCTTCTCCTAGACGGGTTGCTAACTAAAGCTTTAGAGTTCCATCTACCCCATGTCTTGCAGGTTTCCTCTTTCGCCTTCTTTATCGTTGAGAACAATATTCTTCTTCCGTTTTTTGAAGCCGTTGAGGTTCCCGCGTTGGAGCTGGTTCGTTTTCCCTTCTCCTCTTACTAGATATTATGCTAGTTAAAAACCAAACTTCCCTATCTAGTCGTCTGGTTCATTAGGTACTGAGTCCCTCCACCACGACAAGGTCTAGCCCGTCGTGGGGGGAAAGTGATTAATTGAAATATATAATTTAAATATGACCACAGCTATTCATAGTGAAAAATGACCTTGGGGAAATACCTATTGAACCTGTGGGGTAGCAAATAGGCTAAATGTGGCAATCCTATAAGTTAAGTAATCCACAGATTTGGAGGAAGTAAAAAAGGGCTTATTTGTGTTAGGCCCTAACCAATGAAATAATGTAAGATGCGTATAAGTAGTGCGGAAGCACAGCCCAAGATGATCATACGACCCAATAATACAATTGTATTGTTCTTTCTTAATATCTATTTTTTCGGCCCATCAACAATTCAGCGACTTAAAAAACAAACTAACGGTGAAAGTTTAGTATGTACGTACCGCTCGAGAGAATCAAAATTATTGTAAGTGACACGGAAAATGTTTCTAAGTTCCAATCATACACCATGCACATGCACCAACAGACGAAAGCTGTTTACACTATGGAATCGCGGGATACAGCCAACATATACACGATATTTAACGAACCTAAAAGTTAACCTAACGCAAGTTAAGTACTCCAACCTGTGAAAGACTAAACTAAGAGCAAACTTAACGCAATTTAGGCACTCTAACCTGTGAAAGAATGCAACGCCCATAAATAATAAGTTCGGAAATTTCGAAATAGTATTTGTGTGTACAGTTAATTAGTACATACTCTGTTGGCTCCACTGGAAATTGTCTTTGTTGTTGTATTGGATATTCGTTAAAATCCAATATGGTTGCCACGTCTTCATGCTATGCATGTAATTAAATATCATAGAAAAATATATTGAAATAATCGTTGGAAAAAATGTAAAATCCTTGTGTATGGTGTGAAATAATTTGAAAATTGAAAATCTAAGAATTAAATTTGACAGGAGTTTATGATGGAATTAAAAAGTCGTGTCACAGATTGTAAAGTTTAGCCATAGTAAATATGTTTTCTTTAAAAACTCAAAGTTCTTGACAGACCTATAAACGTTTGAGTGTTGATAAAATATGCATTATATTCGAGTAAGGCCGCGTCATTAAAGATTACTAACCGCGATTAATATAGGCGCGATTAAAAGAAAGGAAAGAAAAAGTATCATTGTGAGCCACGAGCGTTTCAAGTTACTTAACATTGTACTCCATATTTAAATCTGATTTAATAAACCCAATCATCTTGTCTTTCCTAAAAGTTGCATGTCTTCTGTTTCCCTACCCGTTCCAATATTCACGTTATTAAATGAAATCTCCGCCCTAGATTAAGACCTCATGTTCACAAAGATAACCGACCCCCATTACAAACTTATATAATCATTAGAGACCGGATGTTAGGGAAAATGCCTACAGTTATTTATTATAGATATTGTAAAAGTGACTTCATATAGGCCTAGGTTCATACCGACGACCCTAGAGTTATTTTCCATTAAATGTATTTTGCCTATAAATGCCTAATTCAGTTTACAATACCTGAAAATGCATATTTGCCATTTATCTCTAAATTAGCTTAATATTTCAATGAAATTAACTGAAATGGACAAATTTCATGACACATATCATTACATAGAAACCTTTAAGTGACTGGAAATAAATACTAATTAGATAGTATAACTGTCACAGGATTGATGATCGGGGCAAGAGGTACTATACCAGAATTCCTTAGATTTTGACAAGGTGTATCTTTCTAAAATTGCCATCGCTGCCATTAGATGATCAATTTCAATTTTAAGAAACCATATTTACAAAATTTTACTTTATAGTGTGTATATTTCAATTATAATTTGAATTTGTTTAAATGTATTTACGAAATGTATTTCATCAATTTCAAAAATTGTCTGTATCGCTTTGTCATTGAGGCAATCCTCTAATGAGGAAAGTTGTATATAACAAAAAAAATATTGGTGTTGGTAGCACTGAATTCAGTCTGTGGTCCTCGTTCACAGACAGGTGCTTCAAAGACAAAGTGGTGCGACAAGTGTATGTGGCTTTTTTTTTTTTTTTTACCTTTAGAACAGTTATTTTACGATGCCTGAAGAACGGACAACAGTAAACAGTAAGACAAGCTGAGGAGCAATTTCGTGAATGAATTTACAAGCTGAGGAGCAATTTCGTGAATGAATTTGATGCGGAAATATTCTCAAGTTACGGTTCAATATTGTTTTGCAAAGTGTGTAAAATTCCAGTGAATTGCGCGAAGAAGTGTCATGTTTCGCAGCACATACACACTGCAAAACATACGTATGCTCTTTCTAAAAAGGCAAAACAAGTTCCAAAATCATCTCTGATATCTTCGTATGCTATTGATAGCATATGTTTATATTATGTACGAAAGGCTGTAAAAATCTATGTTGTAGTCCGTTTTGTAAGAGCCTATTTTGAATTTTTAGTGCCTATATTAATGATTTTAGTGCCATGTTGCCTGCCTGTTTTGAATTTTTTAAGTGCCTAACATCCGAACTCTAATAATCACGTTATATCTATCATACTTACCATTAAAAGTTCTGCCACAGCTTTCGGTCACTATGGGACCAAAAAATCGCCCCATTAATATTAATTTCATATACAATTAATTTTAATGGATTTATTATTTTAATTATCCTTACTTCAATTATTGGTACTCATCCAAAATCGTGAGAAATTTGAGTTGTTTTATTAAGTTGCGGTTTCTGGTTGAGAAAACATGAAAAAACGGCTTGTGGAGCCCTCATACTGAGCGTCACCCCTTACTGGTACCTGTAAAAGCACATATGGATGTGAGGCTAGCAGCCGTATGATTGGCCAAGGGCCTTAAATAAGCCTGTCATACCATGGAGTAGTATTACTGAAAACACAAAAATAAAATAATATCCTCAACTCGTGTCGAACTCAGGGTCGGATCGAGTCGAGGGATGAAATGAGCCCTATATATATATTTATTTATAAAATATTATTGATATAACAAATAAAAGGACAAGAAAAATAAATCGATTAATATTTAAGTCTCCATGCATATAATCGTCTCTATAAAGAATAACTAGAGAGGAGATAAAAACACAAACCCCATAAATATTAGTGATATTCAGTCAAATAAAAAAGATATATATATATATAGGTCTGTGAACGACAAGGGTGCCAGCCGAGCACGCCTCACACACCATCACAGGGGCAGATGAATGAAATGAAACGAAAAGGGATGAGATGAGTATGAGAAATGGTGGAATGAAATTGTGGCAGGGGAAAACGGAAGGAACCCCGAGAAAAACCTGCCCAAGCTCCGTTTTGTTAACCACGAAACCACATGGGGTGACCGAGACTCGATCTCGGGACCCCAGCGGTGAGAGACGAGCGTCTAACAGCTTGCGCCACGGAGCCGCCTAAAAAAATAATACAGTGTGTCCCATTGAAACCTCCCACATTTTAATTTATCATAACTAACAAAGTATGCGGAATTATGAAATGAGGCCGGTATTAAACGAAACAGAAACTGTAAAAATTTTCATTCCCACACATTGCCACTAAAGCACCTCTATATGTGCACCATTAGTTGCACGAACTATATCAAGTCTGTATTCGATTTCGTGCCACGTTCTCTCCAACATGTTCATTGGTACTGTTGCAATTGTTTCAAGGATACAGGTTCGTAAATCATGAAAATTTTGTACTTCAGTCGCAAACATACGGTATTTTACAAACCAGAAAACAGTTTGTGCTCCTTACTGAGGAGTCGCCATTTTGTTTTGTGTCATTATTGTCCAACTGCAACGATGAAAACAAAAATTCTCTGAGTTTCTCTTTCTTTTAATACCTACCTCATTTCATAATTCCGCATACTTTGAGAGTTATGATTAATTAAATTGTGAGAGGTTTGAATGGGACACGGTATACTAAAATATTTTTAAAAAATATACTAAATTTTTAAATCCATTTTCAAACCAGTAAATTAAATGTTTAGTGCAATCAATAACAACCTTACGAAAGTTCTGATTTCTTAAATAAAATTAAGCACGAACTTATTTGTTTCACATCATCCTGTGATTTTAATCCGAGACTGCGGACTGAGTTCACTAGTCATCCATAATAATTAGAAACGTCTGACCACTGATTGATATCCATTTAATTGGCGTGATACATTGATTTGCATTAAGTTCGCATTATACAGATATCGACGCCTGTATCACATTTCTGTTCCACCTGTCCAACACAGATAGCTTAATGGTAAGTTAGTGCTCTGGCACCCAAACGTAATTCAATCACTACGCGCTCATCATATCTAATAAGATACACTACTGTCAGCATTCCTCATTCAATAAATTACGCCATAACTCTCTAAGTGGTTCATTTTGATTATAACTGTATCATACAAAACGACAAAGCAAATTTAACATTTGCAAACATATGGATTTTCTGAAATTGTATTGAATGTGTCTCACCCGTGCATCCCCATCACAAAATTAAACAATGGTAAATTAAATTTCACTTAAAAATTTACATTGACTATTTAACTCATGCCCCAAGTGGGAATCAATGACCAAACACGTTTCAATGAATTTTGTTTCACAACCAATGACAGTCGTGTTTCAGCTCGCTGTTTATTGAATTATGTTTACCAAAATAAATAAAGATCCTCCTTTTTAATATTCTGAACAAGTCAGAGCATTAATTTGTAGTGACATTGAATATAGCAAATAATGAACAGATTCCTTCGAACTACATCTATCAAACTTTGATAATTGTGTGTTCAATAATTGTGTTTTTAAATATTGATTTTACTGAGTTGTTTACCAAAAACAAAAGGTAATAACCTATAATGTTGGTTATAATATAGAGTTTGATGTGTTTTCTTCTTCACTAGGGTGCATTCTTACAATATTGCGATCATTTTTTTAAATACATATGATCAAGTTGCAGTGAATAAACAAATGAAACATAACATATTTCTGATTTGTTTTCAAACATGGCCGTTCACATTAAATATATAAACATTTACAACAACTGTAACTATATTTAAATAATGATTTTTGAATAAACAGTTTAATTTTATTCGTTAAATAGTCCTAACAAAAAACTAAACAAATAATAAGCACATGTGAAATGAAAATCTTAAGAACTATTCAGAGGAAAGCATTTATTATAGATAGACGAAAATATTGGAAGGGTCATATAGAAAGAATGGAAGAAAAACCGACTTGCAAAAAAAGAGCTACAGAAGATAGACCAATGGACGGGAGAAGAACAAGAGGAAGACCAGCCAAGAGATGGATAGACAATGAATGCACGTCCAATACGTCTTCCTCCGAGGAGTGATTTTGGAAATAAACAGGATGAAAATCCTACAAGTATGTTTAAGGAGAAGAAAAAAGAGTCCTAACAAATGCCACTCTTGATATCCAAATCCTCTAAATAAATTCACGAATCACATTGTGACCCGAGAATTTATCGACGATTTTGATATCACTCGTGGCATTACTTATGATAAACTATCATATATATTTAAATCGTGAGGCATGGGTGTTCCTTCGGGAAATTACGTAAGCAAGCATAAATTAGTTAACATGTATTTCCTACAATTGTCAGCGAGTAACAAGTGATTACCGTATCGTCCCAAATACAACTAACTTGCAACTATAGTATCATGTGAAAGGGAAAAAGCCATTCAGAGTCTATAATTAAGGCTTGAGACACTTTTACGAGCCCGAAAATCTTCTGAATCGGGACCCTCCCTAACTAACTCTAACTCACTGGCACTATCGAACCCGTAAGTTCATGGCCGAGCGGACATAAGCTCTCTATACACCCCTCTCCTGAGCCAATGTTTTCCAATCATTCCCTGTGTAATCTACTTACCTCAAATCATAGTTAATGTTATTCTTCCACCTCATTCTTGGTCTACCAACTGGGCGTTTTCTCTCTGGTTTTCCTACAGGAAGCTTCCATGCACGTCTTTCATTCCCCATTCGTGCCACATGTCCTGCCCGATCGCATCAGGTCCCTCCCGGACGACTTTTTTTTCATGCTAAAACTCCATCGATCCAGGCCAGGTTTGAACCTGCGACCCTCGGGTCCAGAAGCAAGGAACATAACTCTTGACCACCGAAGCCGATATCTAAAAATATAATAAATAATGTATTATGTTAACCTAACTGTGAATTTGTCATATTGCTTTAACAACTAAAGTCAGATTACATATTGATTCTATTGACTGTGTATAAATAGTTCATTATTTATATATTATATTAAGTCCACACTGTGATTTCGGGATAATGCTGATTCCTCGTATGCAGCAGACCCGGGCTTGATCCTGGTCGGGAGAAGTATCCTGAGTGAGGTTATAAGACACGTGTAGAGAAACTTTAATGCTCAAATAGCCCTCTTACACCATCTGGCTCTTACAGTTATCCATATAATATTAGTCTTGTTCAGTGTGATTGAATGAATGATGTTTTTTCTTAAATGTTTTATTGTCTCGGAGATGACATAATAATTGAGCTGATCACCCAACCAAGAGCCACTCCATGCCCTTGTGTGGTCATAAAATAATGTATATGACTCCCGACAGGTCGTATCCCTCTAAGGTCCGTGTGGCGTGGGGCATGTATAAGGCCTAAAAGTGAGAATTTAAACTAAGGTAAAGAGAGAGAGAAAAAAAGAGATTTATTAGTTAAATATAAATGGTCCTATATAAATATTGCAAGAATTTTTTATTTCTTATTTATAAATGATTCAACATATTATAAAGTCATATCACATTCTGAATAACATGTTTACTATGTTGACTATGTAATGATATTTTATTGCATTATTTATAGATGTTAATATAATTATTTATACATGTTAAATTATACGTGTTAATTTGTACATAATATTAGGTCATATGGAAATATTTTATATGCCCACTTAAATGTGATTTTTTTATTCCTTATTTATAAATATTACAATGTCAAATTTTAAATAAATTACTATACTGAGTAACCTATTTAATGATTTGTTTTAGTTGGTTATATATATTTGAATATACAAGCTATAAAAATCTATAGAAACTTTATAATACACATGTTCGCTTTAAATTGATTTTTTTTTATTTTAATCTCATTTATACATTGTGTGAATGCGCATTATAAAGTTTCTCTACAGCTTATAGCTTGTATGTTTAAATATATATAACCAACGAATTAAAAAAATAATTGTATAAGTTACTCAGTATAGCAATTTATTTAAAATGTGACATTGTATTATTTATAAATAAGGAATAAAAAATATTATTATTACTATTATTATTAATAATACTATATTTATGCACAGGTATTCAACATTTACACATATTTCTGTGTCTACGTTTTTATTTTCCTTGTCCATTCGTCCCTATATATCTACTCAAGGTTGTCCAGCCCTTTTATTTTTCATTCTAGTTCATATTTCTTGCATCCACGAGTTTCGATGTCTTCCTTTCTTTCTTCTTCCAGATGGACACTATTCCAATGTTTTTCTGGGTAACATTTGTTCTTGTACTCGTCGTACGTTCCCAATACCAAGTTAATTGGTTATATCTTATATAATCTACTAATATATTACTAACATAATAATAATAAAAGTATTAAATATTGAAATATATGTAACCTAGGAAAGATGTTTAGACAGAAACCATTGGAGAAGAAAACACTTCGGGTTGTAGGAGAACCACTGCAATGTGGAATATTTCATTAAAAATATATATTAAAATTATATAAAACTGTGTATTCGGGAATATGTTTTCATGTAGCTCCATTTTAAGTATAGAATTTTAGACATAACTCAGACAGAATTATCTGTTATGAAATCGACAAAAAAATTTCTACAATATCATCAGCATTCTTCGTCATTCGTTTTCATTGATCTTTGGTTCTCTTTGAATTGAACTTCTGTGTTCTGCTATATTCTTTTTGTTTTAACAGTTATACGGTATTATGTTAATTCTACTTATATTCTCCAAGAACGTGACTCCTTTCTACCTGAATTCGATTTGCATTTTCTATCTTTGAATACGACTTGCAATTCTCTATGGATTTTTTATATTTCAAACTCTTTGAATTATATTTCTATGTTATCCTTAAATTCGGCTACTTTGGATATGAAAATACATCGTAGTTTTTTAAAGGTATTATCTAAGTTTTCAATAAAATCAAATTAAGGAAAATTAATATGTTTCAAAATTAAAATCAAATTCTTTAACTTATTCAATTTGTTACAATATGACTATTATTACACGCTTTATATTAGCTTGACCTGTATCTATCTATGTAACGGAATCTTTCAATACAATTTTCACCCACTTAAAAGCATTGGATCGACTTGAAACTTTGTATACTTGTAAAGGACCAGTGACAATACAATAATTTTATAAATAATATATAATAGATTGCGGACTTCATCTACTATTTAGTCCATCGTTGTAAGAAATTAATATAATGTCCTCTGGTAGCTCAGTCGGTAGAGTGGTGGGCTGTAATGTTATATAATTTCAGTAATCCATAGGTCGCTGGTTTAAATCCGGCCCGGAGGGTTTTTTAGAAGAGTATTACTTTTAGCTCATATTACAATAGTATCGAATTTAAAGATATTTACATTTTTAGAAAACCAAACTAAAAAATAAAAATAATAAATAATAGCTTAAAAAACTAAAACAACACGTTTTATTAGAAAACCGAACTAAAATATGAAAAATAATTTTAATTTCCAACACGCTTGGGATAAAATTAAAGTGGCCAACAAAAAAATCATCTCCAACACATCTAGAATAAAACTAGAGTTATCTACAACAAAAAATAATTTTACCATCAAAAGCGTGGGGTGCTCTATATGAATTAATATATTTGAAAATAAACATAGCCTATATTGGTAAAAGTAAAGTCTCTAAGAAGAAAACCATAAAAAGGCACCTACCTTATGGTAAAATTACTTTTTTTTGTAAATAACTCTAGTTTTATTTTAGATGTGTCGGAGATGATACTTTTGTTGACCACTTTAATTTTATCCCAAGCGTGTTGGAAATTAAAATTATTTTTCATTTTTTAGTTCGGTTTTCTAATAAAACATGTTGTTTTAGTTTAAAAAACTATTATTTATGTTTACACATAATGATAATGGTAATAAGATAATAGATACAGATGAAGTTTTCACATTCTGACAACAGTGAATTAGACAAAAAAATCGCAGCACTTTGAAGTTTATTACAAACTTTAAGAAAGCTATTGATGCAGCATAAAAAAGCCAGATTCCTAACAACTGACAAACATCTGTAAACAATTTATTTCAGCTGTTAGAGAGTAGAAATAAAGTACAGCACCATTGGCCAGTACCAGTGTCAAGTGTAAGGATTTCTTGGCTTTATATATACTATTTGTATATTCATATAATCAACAAAATTATAGTCTGATCTTTTATATTAGACCTACATTTTTCTTTAATATCACTTCTTTCATTAAAGTCTTCAACTATCTGAACGTAAAAATCGGAATAAGTTTTCGTTTTATTTCATTTATCTAGAGTGCAATACCTCACATAAAGAAGAGCATGTAAATACAAAAAATGAAAATGTTTAAGGATTTAAGGGTTAAGAGACTAATAGGACGCAAGAGACTTAATTTGTATGTCAGTCATAGTCCTAACACTCAATGTACTTTCATAATGTAGAAAATCCAGGTCCATGTATCCATCCTGTCTATCTATTATGTTATTAAGTTAAGTAGTTAAGTATTACTTTTAAAAATAGAATACTCATGCACTACACTACAGCATATTTTACCTGGTGTGATATGCAGTGCAGAATTTTATTTATTTACGAGGGCGGATCGGAAAGTAACGCACAATATTTTTTTTTAAAGTTTAATAGTAAAAAAAAGGAAAAAAATCACAAATGAACTTACATCTTTTACCTACTTTTCGACATAGTCACCAACTTTCTCAACACATTTTTCCCATCGTGTTACCAGTTTCAATATGCCCTGTTCGTAGAAGTCCGTTTGGTTGGAGTGTAGCCATCTGCGCACTGCTGATTTCACTTCCACATCTATCTCAAAGCGTTTGCCGGCCAGGAATTTCTTCATGGGACCAAACAGATGAAAGTCCGATGGTGCAAGATCCGGACTGCATGGTGGGTGCTGGAGCACCTCCTAACCAAATTCGGCGATTTTCTGACGAACGACAGCAGCAACATGGGGGCGAGCATTGTCATGAAGAAGTTTAACGTTAATGTTGTGACGTTTGTCACGAATGGCACGACGTAACTTCACCAAAATTTTAATGTAGGCCGCAGCATTCACAGTGGTCCCGTGTTCAGCAAAGTCCACCAATAAAACACCATGCATATCCCAGAACACTGTCACAAGCACTTTCCTGGCAGATTGAGACACTTTGAATTTTTTCTTTACTGGGGAACCAGCATGTTTCCACTCCATTGATGCCTGCTTTGTTTCGGGCGTGTAGTGGTACGCCCACGACTCATCACCTGTGACGATTCCTTCCAGAAAGTCATGTCCTTGTGCGGTTGTACCGCGTTAAGTGGTCCAAGCTTGCCATCATTCGCTGGCCCTTGTGGTCGTCTGTCAGGTTCTTAGGCACCCAGCGAGCACTAACTTTACGGAATTTCAAATTTTCATGAACAATATCGTACACCGCACCATAGGAAATGTTGAACTTCTGCGATAAGGCTCGCAGTTGCACACGCCGGTCGTTCAGAATTGCCGCCTCAATGCCTCTGACATTCTGCGGGATTGCTGCTGTTGTCGGCCGGCCGGAGCGTGGCGAATCACTAAGGTTCACGCGTCCCTCTTGGAAGAATGTGCACCACCTGGAGACATTGCTACGGTCCATACAATCATCCCCATACACGCCACGCATGTCCCTGTGAATTTCACTGGGTTTATGCCCTTTGGCCCACAAAAATCGAACAACACTTCTCTGTTCCTCACAGGTGGACGACTGTAGCATGCGCGCCATCTTTGTTGCATAGTTCAAGCTTCTCTCGCAAGAGGTGCACCTGAGAAAAAAATACCATCTGTAGTGAAAACTTCAAACTATATATCTGTGAAATTTCAACATTCTAGCTGCAATACCAAGGCACAAAAAAATTATTGTGCGTTACTTTCCGATCCGCCCTCGTATATTTGTTTATACTCACGAAAATTTTAATGCGACAAACAAGGTTTACTATTAAATATCTGTTTTCAATGTTATATATTAACTATTCAATTGGCGAAACTCAAATTCAAATGCGAACTGCACTGCGACCGGCGTGAGCAGATATTCGGCCCATTAATTGTGGGCCCCGGATTCCAAGACAGAGAATTGCCCGGATAATGTTGTGTAATTAGGCTAGCTTATATTTAGTCATGTGCTATTGTGTACGATTAATGGCTGGTGACTTACAGCAGTAATTACCCGATCCTACTCTATATTGTTTTGTGTTCCCGAAATGTATTTTCTCCTATTTAAGATCCTACATACCTCGATTCCCAATTATTTATCATCCCGTTTCCAGTATCTATCCTCAAACCATAACTTAAACACAAGATCACAACATAGTCTCTTACTTAATATACCGCAACATAGGACATCACATCACTCCATGTCATATACATCTCCACTTCTCGCAACTGGAATTCCCTACCACAAGAAATAAGGGGCTGCCGCACATTGGCATCTTTTAAAAGAAATCTAAATTTATATTTGCTCTAAACTCGACTTCATTATTATCCAGTGTAAGATATATATATTAATTGATGTTTCCCGTATAATGTATCATATTTATATTATTATTATTATTATTATTATTATTATTATTATCGTATCATTATTATTATTATTATTATTATTATTATTATTATCGTATCATTATTGTTATTACCCTATAAAATGTTGTTTGTACATGACATTTACATTGCTACATTTATTGTACGTATCTTTAACTGTTTATAATTAGTATAGTGTATATCTATATTTGTCGAATATTTATTTGTATTTTGTGCTGGTTGAGTGGAAGAGAGGGCCTTATGGCCTTAACTCTGCCAGAATAAATAAGTATTATTATTATTATTATTATTATTATTATTATTATTATTATTATTTCCGTGATATTTACTTTATTTGGCGAGCAGCTGTTTATTTTTATCAAGTTGCTATTTCAAGCTAACTTAATGTGCATTAGTGGTGGATGGTGACCCATCCATTAGCCGGTGTAATTATTGAATTAGCAAATTTCTAATTTTCGTGCCAGTAATTTGAATATGTTGGACCGCAGTGAACACGAAGTCATGTAAAAATATAAGTTCTTACTGTATATTGCGTATTTTGACAGAATTATAAGTAATTTCTACTATTTTGTTTTTCTGTTCTTTTATTAAAATATTAAATAGATCAAACCAATGCAATATTTTAGAAAATATTGCCAACCAGAATTACAGATTCTTGAAGGATCAAGAACCAATTTTATTCCACATACTATATCAAAAATATTGGTCTTGGTTTAGATGAGTTTTAAAAATAGTAATCATCTTCAAGGTATGGGCATGTTGGTCCGTTCCGCTCCCCGGAGCGCGCAGATCGTCCATCCAACGTCGTTTTGGTCTTCCTACATTTCTTCGGCCTAGAGGTTTAGAATGAAGCAGCTGTTTTGGTAAACGATTATTTGGCATTCTTTGTACATGTTCAAACCAATTACATTTATTTCTGTATATTCTCTCGTTTATATTATATACTTGTAATTAATCACTGATATCTTGACTTCTCTTTGATCTCTTGACTTCTCTTTTGATCTCTTAAAGATACACCTGCAACTGATCTCAGAAATCTCATTTCTATTGTCTCAATTTTATATTTATCAGAAATCGTTAAAGGCCAAGTCTCAGACCCGTATGTTAACATTGGAACGGCTACTGTTTTGTAAAATTTCAATTGAGTTTCTCCTGTGGTCTTATTTCTCAGATATCTTCTTATTGCACCACATATATTTTCAAATTTCTTCCGTATATTGCTTTGGGGAGTTAGTTTTTTTTATATTTCCTCGTAGCAGGTAACCGGCCTGCTGCCGAGTAAGTCCAGTGGTGGGGCTGCCACCTCAAAGCATTTGAACATGCTTCCATCTGTACAAACCCAGGTGGAGGGCTGCCTCTTCTGCTTGTCTCGCCTTTATTGAGCTTGTTCTTTTTGCCGATCCAACCGTTGGTGTCTTCACCCGTATTCCTGGACAGGGGTCCTCGTTATACCCCGAGAGACTGGATCCTTGACAGAACTTAGTCACCAAGATTCTTAGTGTTCACCCCCGTGACGAGAACGCGCCTGTCAAGAAGTATCCAGCTGTATATAATTACGGGTTATGCCCCCTGTAGACGCTGGGCCGGGTTAATAGCCTCGTCTAAAACCAAGGCTAAAGGCTATAAAAATAGTAAACAGTTAAATTCTCGTATTACTATCACATATGAAGAAAATGAAATTCGTTTCATTTTATACGTATTTTAATTTGTTTTAATGTTGTAACTAAACTTAATTATGTTAATTTCCTTGGCAACTCAAAGTTTTTGCAAGATAAAATTATAATTGAATTTTTAATAAATGATTTCATAATATACGCGTAATAAAAACAACAAATGAAGCATAGGCCTAATTATGATGATCTTGAAAAAGATTTTCGGGCTGTAGGCCGTGGTCGTGAGGCTTGTAGTTCCCCGACGTTTCGCCAGAGACTGCGTCTGGCATCCTCAAGAGTCTCAAGACAACCCTTGAGGATGCCAGACGCAGTCTCTGGCGAAACGTCGGGAAACTACAAGCCTCACGACCACGGACTACAGCCCGAAAATCTTCTTCAAGATCATCATAGCAACTCCGGTCGTGAAAGTCTACGTGAATACATAGGCCTAATTGTTTTAATGGTGCTCACCAACGAGATCCATAACATCATAAAGTATGAATTTAAAGAATTTTAGTTTTATCTCCAATTCTAAAATTTTTATTTTTTTTTTTTACCAAATGCCAGCCATCATCGATAATCGATTTTTTCCACTTGTTTATATTTTATACGTTTTTTTTTTCAGAATTCATAAATTGATCAGTTCATTCACAAGAATTGAAGTGTATGGTTGTTACGTTGTAAATTTCTCTAATGTTCCATTGGTGATATTCACATCGTTATTTGCGAGAATTAGAGCATGCACTAACAATCAAAGTAAGATACTCAATGTAGTAAAATTGCAATAAAATGAGTCGTATATTTGACAGTAAAGCGTTATAAATGGTTAAAATATAATTTCTTTCAATTCCACTTCAACAAACCATATATTTCCTGGAATTTTCATTGTGTCCCCTGGCGGAAGAGAAAAAAATTAACTGGTTAATGAACACTTCAGCAGCTTCTCTGGTTTCTACAGATTTATCATTCGTGAAATCAGAGGGGGCGTGGAAATATACTGCATTCTATTCTAAAAGTTAATTTTCAACAAATTTTCTTTGTGTTCAATTCAAATAATTATATTGTCTGACAATGCAAATTACAGTTGTTTTAATTCTACTTGTAAAAAGTTTGAGTTATAAATAGAACAAGACTTCTGATTATATGTAATATTTCAACGAGACCTCAATGCCAAGCATTTGTCCGTTGATGGTTCATTATCAATAGATCATTGTAAATGTTTAAAGTACAAACATCTTGGAGATTTTTTTTAAAATTAAAGATGTATTTTATTTTATTTCTAATTAGATAAAAATATTATCTAAGTAGAACAAAAGGCTAGGGTGGGATTATTCAAGGTAAATTGAATGTAATATTATAATGATATTGTGAAAAGAAAAATTGTCTGAACCAGGAATCGACCGTGGATCTCTAGTTCTCCAGACTAGTGTACAGCCCACTACACCAACCTAGACCTGCAGAAACAATAACAATTCTTTCCACATATACAAATCTATAATTCTCGTTGCTGCACACTAGTCTGGAGAACTAGAGGTCCACGGTTCGTTTCCTGGTTCAGACATTAATTTTTCTTTTCACAATATCATTCTAATATTATAATATGATCCATTATTGGAACTGTGTTAAAATAACAGTATTGGAAAATGTTAAATAACATCGTTTACTGCTTATAAAAGTGATGGTTTAAATTCTCAAATATGGATACTTCTAAACGAAGCCGGCCGTTGGCGATGGTAGTGACACCTACCTGACAGCGGACGAAACGAGAATTATAGATTTGTATATGTGGAAAGAATTGTAAATAGTTGTGCTAGATCTATAATGGTGTAGTGGGCTGCACACTAGTCTGGAGAACTAGAGGTCCACGGTTCTATTCCTGGTTCAGACATTAATTTTTCTTTTCACAATACCATTATAATATTATAATATGATCCGTTATTGGAAATATTAATTAAAGAAAAATCTAGCATATAAAAATTTCTTAAAGTAAATAAATAAGCAAGAATAAAATAACAGTATTGGAAAATGTTAAATAAATTGAATGTATTTTAATAAAATATATAATTTAAGATTTTTTTAAATCCTCGAAATGCAAACATTTTCTAAATTTCCGGTTAAAGTGGCCAAACTGCCGAAAAAACGGCAATTTTTTACAATTAAAAACAATTGATTCCTAAGTTTGTTTAATAATAAAGTAAAGTAAATAATCCCACTACAGGCCTCGGGAGGCCTTTGGGATAGGAAATTCAAATTATCTTTCAAACGAATATTTTAAATCCAACATGTCCATTATATGGAAATTATTACTTCCAGATTAGTCGTTTATTGGCTGTAGTTGGCATGGTTAGAGAGACTTCTCGAACCAAACTCAAACTACTCTCTCTTTAAACACAAAGTCCTTCGTAAGCATAGTTACTCGTTTCACAATTTACGGGAGACTCGGGGACTGGAAAGATGGAGGGAGAGGAATTTGAATTAGGTCACGGAGGTCTAGCGGTTTAAAAAGAAAGAAATAAGCTTATTCCGGGAGGTATACTAAGCAACTCAATGGTACAGTGCCATCGAGAAAAGACGGGGACCTCGGATTCAAATTCCGATTCGGATGAAAAATTATGTTCAGGACTATATGTCCATGATATTTGAATGCAGGTTTAATTTTGCTTCAATTTAGATGTATCTTAAAAAAGTTTCAATCTTCAGGTAAGAGGTAGTTTGCTAGTATACTACTGGCCGATAGCGAGGAGATACTAAAGGACAACACTCACACACTAAGAAATTAGGACTGGAAGTAAATATCAATAAAACTAAATATATGGTCACACGTAAAAATTCATTAAATAATGGAAATGGACAGCTAATGACAAATGAGGGAAATTTTGAGGAAGTGGCTGAATTCAAATACCTAGGAACAATAATCACAAATAGGAATGAGATGCACAAAGAAATTAAACATAGGCTCAATTCTGGAAATGCGTGCTATTATGCATTGCTGAGACTCTTGATGTCCCAACTCCTTTCAAAAAACGTTAAACTGAAAATATATAAAAACTATTATTCTACCAGTTATATTATATGGATGCGAAACATGGACTCTTACTTTAAGGGAGGAAAAGAGATTACAAGTATTTGAGAATAAAGTTCTTAGGAAAATTTTTGGACCAAAGAGAGATGAACAGACAGGTGAATGGAGAAGACTACTTAACAGTGAACTACATGGTCTTTATAGGAAGCCAGATAATAAGAACAGTCAAGTCTCGTAGACTTCGATGGGCAGGACATGTTGCACGTATGGGGAATGAAAGACTTGCATGGAGGTTTCGTGTAGGAAAGCCAAAGGGAAAACGCCCAGTTGGTAGACCAAGAATGAGGTGGGCGAATAACATTAACTATGATTTGAAGGAAGTAGATTATACAGGGAATTATTGGAAAACATTAGCTCAGGATAGGTATGTATGGTGAGCTTATGTCCGCGCGGCCATGAACCTGCCGGTTCGATAGTGCCAGTGAGTAAGTAAGTAAATATAGATTCTAAATTAATGTTTTCAGAGTAACCTGGAGATTTGTATACACTCAGTTGTGACTACAGAAGTACCGCTAGCTCAGAGGTCTAAATCTTTAGTCATATTACTATTCGATGTGACTTCATCCTTCATGTATGAGG
This sequence comes from Diploptera punctata, assembly GCA_030220185.1. NCBI lineage: Eukaryota > Metazoa > Arthropoda > Insecta > Blattodea > Blaberidae > Diploptera > Diploptera punctata. Next base: position 85,414 of record JASPKZ010010363.1, read on the forward strand.
GACGTTTTACATTCTTAAATACCTTATTTTTACCGAGGTTATTGAGAACCACAAAATGGCACTCCCCTATTCAACGCTTATTATGTTGGGCGAGGCGTTAAACTAATAATTTTTCAGGAGGGAATTCATGTCCGTAAATTAATGGTTTGGGCACTATGGTACATCAGAATTTAATGGATTGTTTTTCCCGTCCTAATACGTAGTTATGGAAACCATCAGCCATCAGCGTTAGATGGATTATTAAACTGTGACTTAACATTCCAAGTGGGGTAGTTCGTATTATCATCATCATCATCATCCTGCCAGGTATTAGTCCTAGAAGAACTGTTACGGCCTGAGAAAGCGGTTTTCGTGCCATCTTTTCATAGGTAGACCAAGTGACCGTTTCCCATTTGGACAGTAGTTCATTATTGCCTTGAGGATCCTGGTTCTAGCCATTCTTGAGACATGTTCCTTCCAGTTTAGCTGATATCTGGAGATGTAGTCCGGTATTGGTGACACATTAAGTTCTTGAAGAATTTCTACATTTTTCTTTCGATCCCATTTGGTGTAGCCAGCTGTTCGGCGCATAAATTTCATCTCACCAGCTGTTAGTCTGCTTTCATCTCTCGTCCTTATAGTCCACGCTTCACTCCCATAACATAGGACTGGTCGAGCCATTATTTGATAAAGACGAGTACGAGTTGATTTTTGCACTAATGAAGGTTTTAAAACTCTATTAATGATTTCCATTGATTTATTGAATTTCACAATTTTCTCTGGTAAATCCAAATTTTCAACAAAAAGAGAGTTTATATCCTAAATAAGTAAACGCATTAACTCTTTCTAAAATGTAGTTGTTTAAACAAATTTTGCTTGGTATTGGGGATTTTCCACAAAATGCCATTATTTTAGTTTTATTGGTAGATATTTCCATTGAATATTTCTGGGCTTCGTATTGTGCAGCAGAGAAATAACGTTGTTGACAGCATTATGATACGTACCAGTGCACAAGTATCGAAATATTAGATATGTTGCTTGTATACGGCAGAGATGCTGCACTAGTGTATGCGGAAGATTTCCGAAAATAAATATCACCGCATTTTTTTAAGTTCGCCATAAATAGGTACTGTATTCTCCATCTTGAATTTTTACACAATTGTATCGTGAATGTAGTATAAAGCGTTTTTGTTGTAATTGTTTTATTTAGGGTTCTTACAGTAGTATGCCTAGTATATGGTATTGTTAAATTATTACATATAGGCCTATGATAGGCCTCATGAATACTACATCAATTATTCTGCATTTCTGCCCGGTGTTAGGTGTTTAAAACGGATACCGGGCTTGAAAGCAGGAGCTTTAGGTTGTGCCGGTTCGCTCAGGGTAGAATATGATCACTCAGGGATGTTTTAAATTATACACTTATTATTTTAGTTTATTGAATACATTTGACTATACAATTGTAAGTGTACAGTGTTTTATACTTCACTCGGTGTGGAGTTGATGAATTACTTCCGCCCACGTGTTTTAATATCACCTTGGCGAACGGTTACTGAAGAACTTGACTATTGCAGAACGTAGGAGCGTGAGAGTTTTCACACGCGTCCTTGCCTTATAAGGGCGATGACTCCTCCCATAAGTCGCCATCCCTTCTCCGAGTGTATATGTTATTCATTATAGCTTAGAAGGGTAGGTACCATTCGTTTAGGTTTCTATGTTGGTAATAGACTCGTATGCACGTTTGTGCGCCTTCCAGTTATTACTATTAATGGTACGTTTTAGTACTCACGAGTCTATTACTTCTTGCCACAAGGTCCATATAAAATGTTACGAGAAATAATTTTTATTAACTACTACTTATTTAATATTCATTAATGGACGTCTGAAAGGTTTTGTACATAAAAATATTTTATTAATTAAGATAAATTTTCGAGATATTTTGTCTCAGTCCTTGTGCGTGCAAATTGAGAAACGAAAATATTTATAAAATGTTAATATTTCTAATTATTTCGTAATATATCCAGGGTCTAATCTCATTAATTTGAAGTGATCATGGATATTTTCAAATATTCAGTTCAAAATGACAATATTTCCAAATATAAAAACATTTCAATTTTCAACTAATGGGGGGGAAGAAATAAGTCACGGGTGATGATGGAATTTCATCTTATATTCAAATTCTTACTGTCTTGAATTGTCAACATGATAGGATCTAACTCCCGAGCTGTCGTGCAGTCGTTAGCTATAGGTACCACAAAACAGTTAGATGGCTAAAATATAGTATATGAGTGTGTCGTAATACATAAACAGATATATACAGAACGTCCCACATAAGACTGGGCCTGTCAGTCAACATGCATGCTCTCGCGTATATATAATCGGGTTGTAGCATTATTAAGTGATCCCGTTGTTCTTAATTTATTCACGAGACATCTCGCTGCCTCTCTACATGGTACTGGAACCCCGGGATATCGATTAGAGACCTCTCTACAGGACTCTGTTTTGACGTATGTGTCGTACAAAAACACTCTGTTCAAGCGTCTTTTTTTTGTTTTTTTTTTTTTTTTTTTTTTTTCATTCCAACGGTGCAACAAGCCACACTAGCAAAAGCGTCTTCACTCGACTAACAAACTCCTCTATCTGACTACGCGTGACTATGCAGTGAGTGAGTCATAAATACAACAGCGCACTGTTGTCTGCCAAGCCCAGTGTTATGTGGGATGCACGGTATATATATATATATATATATATATATATATATATATATATTACAACTATATTTTTGACATTTGACAATGAAGGCAAATTAGTAGTAGTAGGACTTTATTAGACAAAAAGTAAGATATTTACAATATTATTTACAAATATGGGTCGCACGGGCAGTAAGCCGTACGTGCTGTTGACAGTCCGTTACAATAAAGTAATAATTGGTACTAGTGTAAAGAAAAATAAACAAATACAGCAATAACATTACAATTAAATAAAGAAAACACAAATGTATTAAGTTACTTTCGAAATACTGAGTTAATTGTTTAACTTATGGAGATAGTGGTGCGATAGGAATTAGGTCGACAATATTTAATTGTACATAGATTTGTGTTCTTTGCCCAAATAAATATAAAAGTTATATAAAAGTTATTAAATGAGAAAGTTTGCAATTTTAAGTGAATTACACTTTTACAAATAGTTAATTGATATGGTTAAATACTTTTGTGCGAGAGACGTTATTAGGACTGTTATGCAATTCCTAAAGTTAATAGGATATCAGGAAATCTATTAAATAAATAAACAGTGTATTTGCTTGTGCTAAACTGTGATTTATTTCTACAAACTTTCATCATTTTCTAATGTTTCTTCCCTGGACGAGAGCTTTACCCAAGATGGACACTTAATATTAACCCAAAGTGGATCCGAGTGAAACTAAAGTGAAGCCTATATCTTATGGTGACAACGTGGAATTACACTTTATCCTTCATTTGGAAACATCACGTGCGCCATCTCGTATTCTCCCTCATAATGACACAAACAACGTAGGGGTTATTCACCTTCAACGTTCACGCTCTGTTCAACAACCACCTTTGTGGAAGATATCTTGTGACTATTCGAAGAGAACCGTCCACCAGCACTCACCAAGTGGCGGAAACATTGTACACATATTGTATGCCTAACATATGGAATGTTGTCCGTGAACAATATCTACATCCGTGCTATATCCAGAAAGTCCAGACATTAGCAGTCGAGGATTACCCACAACGAGTATAGTTTACTCAATGGTATTTACAGATGTATAAACAGGAACATTTCGCGGCTGTTGCTACTTATAAATACATGCTCACTCGAGATGGCATTGAGAACTTGCACAACACTCATGTTCAGGTAGACATAAATACGCGAGCGCAAGTGATTAAAAGTAACTAATACAGATTCCGTGTGAACGTAAGGACTGAGATAATTGATGACCAGACCATTTCTGACCAGACTAACATGCCTGACCTAGCTAATTTTTCTCAGATATTTTATTTTGAACTTGATGTTCATAGTGTCACTAGGGTTTGGACACGTGGAGTCCATGGAGGAAAACACAACGAGGGAAATGTACCCATCAATAGGAACCTCAAACTCGATGCTATTCTTTTTGCAGACGATTTAGCTCTTCTGGCACTTTCCGAAAATGATTTGCAACGATCAATTTATAATTTACAAAAAATAGGTGCCAAATTTAATATGGAAATATCAATTAACAAAACTAAAATTATGGCATTTCATGGGAAGGACCCCATACAAAGTAAAATCTGTCTCCAGAATAAAATTTTAGAGAGATCTAATCAATTTAAATATCTTGGATATTATCTCTCTATCTGGGATGAAAAGGATATCCCTGAAAAAGTTACTAGTTATAATAAAAGTTTAGGAATTATTAATCAAGTTATGAAACCATCCCTTGTACAAAAAAACACCAGATTACGTTTATATAACACTTTGGCTAGACCAGTGTTGACCTATGGTAGTGAAGCATGGACACTAAGAAAACAACATGAAAGCAGAATAACGGCTTGTGAAATGAGATTCATGCGCAGAACAGCGGGTTACACCAGATGGGATCGGAAAAGGAACACCGATATCTTAAAAGAATTGAAGACTATGCCAATTTTGGAATATATTAAACAGTACCAACTAAATTGGAAACACCATCTTGAAAGAATGAGTTCAAATCGGATCCCCAAAGCTGTTTATAATTATATACCAAGAGGACGAAGATCACTGGGCCGTCCTATGAAACGCTGGAGGGAAAATTTTCTATAGGATCGTAACAGGCTTTGGCCTAATACTTGGAAGGAAGAAGAAGAAGAGTCCATGCATATTTCCAAAATTGCCGAACATTTTTTTTTAAACTTCGACGCCCGAAAATCGCCCTAATTATTGATTTCCGAACACGTTGTCGGTGTTGTTTCTGTACACTGTATATGTATATAATTAATGTAAGATAGCATTCCTATTTCGTTATTAACAAAGAGTACACATTAGACGATACGATGCTTTTCTGAGGAGGTACTTGGATTTACACCAACATTATATTCTTTCAAATTAATTGCATACGGAAACGTTTATTATGCTTACAAATAGATTTAAAACGTGTATGGAAAAAAAAAAAGTATATTTATATCGTCTGAGATTGAAGGAAAGATCAGGTCCTGCTTGCTTTAGATTGGGAATATGGAAATTTCTCAAAATTACAGATCATTACGATATTCGAATATGTACAATTAGCGAAATCCCTAAATATGAAACAGATCTTAGGATTGTAACTGTTTGGAAGAATGGAGGCGTCAGTTGTTGTAAAAAAATTTTCTAACCTCACATTTTGGTAGATTGGCATGCTACAAGTTAATGGTGAACTCAGAAAAATGATTTAATGTCTGGACAAAATACGTCAAAATAACTCATTCGTGAAAGAATAAAAAGATAAATTGTAATTATTATGAGTATTACGATTATTATAAAATATAATTTTACTACTTAGCTTACTTGAAATGTAATTATTGTAATGTTATCTATTGTTTCGGTTTGTTTTATATAATTATTATATTCTTACATATCGATACCGGCTTCAAAAGCATGTATGATTTGCTGCTCGAATGACCCATTTGTAAATAAATATGTTGTGTACTATATTCTGTATTCTAACAAGCCCTATTACAACTACTGCTGCTGTTGCTGTTGCTGCTGCTATTGCTACTATTATTGTGATTTCATTGGAACGATAGTTTAACCCTACTTCAGAAGAATAAAAAATCCTACCAACTTTCTTCTCAAATACTTGTAATCTGAATATACGAAAATAGTTACCTTCTCATTATATATGAACCATTAAAATAATCAAGTATAAAAGTATTGCCATCGAACAAGTACAGAGTTTTAAATATTTAGGATGTCACATACCTAACAATTGGGAAAATTATATACATGGAAAACATTATAAATTTCAAAGTATGTGTAGAACTATTAAAATAACGCTACAAACAAAAACAATAAAAGAAACAATGCCGAAGTTTTATAAGGTAGTTGCATTTTTTCTGGAATCAATTCAAACCATAATGGCAGTTCCCATTGTGATATATGGATCAGAGAATTGGGCCATGAATATATCAGACAAAAGATTACTAGAAACATCAGAGATGAAGTTCCTCAGATACGTTGCAGGATATACTCTAAGAGACCACATTCCTATGAAACAATTAGGCAAGAACTCAACATTTTTAATTTAAATGAAAAAAATCCAAAACTACAAACAAAAATGGCATGAACATATTTTAAGAATGGACTCTTCTAGGCTAACAAAACAAGCACTGTTGTATCAACCTCAAGGCTATAGAGATGTGGGACGACGTAGAAGACGATGGAAGATGAATTCTAGAGCGGAACAGGCCGACGGCATACCATGAAGATAATGTTGATGATGAAGGAAAGTATTGTCATAATTCTACGAGTAAGCAGTGAGTGTGCAGCGCCCTCCCTTTTTCCTTAGAAAAACTCCACATCGTACAGGGTATCAACCCCAGCAGAATAACCAGTACAGTTGTGCAGAATTATAAAATACAGTTAAATAGCTCCAAAAACAGACACAAAACATGACAGAACAGCCTAATTAACTGTACGGTTGTGCAGAATACACAAAACTGTTACGTGGCTCCAAATATAAATGAAAGAGAGGAAGAACCTAAAATGATTATTCAGTTGCATAATAAATTAAAATCGGTTTGAAATATGGAAAGTAATTCCACGATTCGTGATTTTCTAGGAGAACATATTTATCATGGAAGATTGGCCCAAAGGAAGTACTTTGACAATTAAAGAAACAAAATTAATTAATTGATCAAATTACCCACTTAATATCATTTTTCATATTCACTGTAGCATTGAAACATCTCTATACGTCCCCTTTATTCATATGCACATTTAATACAGGAAATTGTAGGGAATTACATGGTAGAGTTCTTCAGGGAAGTCATCCCCTAAAATTAACCTAATTGTCTACCGTATTAAAATATGCGTTTCAAAGCAACCCAGTATACGTCCCGTGCTTTGTTTCCTTCCTCAGTGGATAAATGACATTGAAATGTAATATTTTAATATTACTCGCTGCTTTGGCAGACAGCGTCATATAATAAATATAATTCCATGTATATTAACTTTAATTTTTATTACAAGCTTTTTATTCAAATCCTTAGCAATTGGGATTAAACAATAGTCGGAAATAAACGGAAATGGTCTGGGACTATCTTATATATAAAAATTAATGTTTTGTTATTTGTATATTTGTTTGTTTGTTCGTACTGTATGCGGCGCCATACCGTTGATCCGATTGTGATGGAGTTTTTTTGCAAAATGTTCAGGAGATTCCCGGGATGAGCATAGGCTATAAGAGAGTTGTGATACTCAACTCCTACACCCTTAAAAATCGCCCTTTGTAGTGGAGAACGTGAAAAAAGTAGCTCTTTGGACGCTTAAATGGTTTACGCTGCCTAAACCATAAGAAATACACAAAATTAATGTACACAGAATTGAATATCTCAAAACGCTCTACAAATAAGTCTGCGACAGTATATGTTTATCTCCTACGGATAACTCACAATAACCATTTTTGTCTTTCATTGATACCAAGAGTCTCGCGCCGTAGCCGAGTGGTTAAGGCAAGAAGTCTTGGCGTAGAACTACGGGACTTACGCTGGTTCGAGTCTGTACGGGGAAGAAATTTTTCTCATGGAATGTCGGCCAGTATGGGTCAGAAATGAAATCTAGCTGAGGGGGGGGGAAACTGTTTTGACTCACTCTCATCAATTTATCTTCTTTTTTTTCACTCTAATATAATTGTTATATGACGGTTCTTAACTTATCTGCAAAGGAGGGTACAATTCTAATGTTCATGACTATGTGACGTCATCATTCATTTTTCTTGAGCCACAACAGAAGGCTGTAAGAGGTTTTCTTGCAAACTTATTTAATAATATCTAATTATGTCATAATTTCTGGATTTTATGGTAAAAAAGTAACATATTTTTATCGTACGCCCATGACAAGAGAATTGAACGTTCGGGCAGGACAACGTCTGCCGGGTACGCTAGTACTAGATAATACTGAGTCATAATAAATCAGCGCCAATACGTCATGCTTCAGCGTTAGATGATTGTTGCCAGTCCACCTTTTTTATGGTTATGTTCTAGATTTTGTCATTGTAGTTAATTGCATTCTACTGATATTTTATACACTTGAAAATATCATAAAAAGAAATAATTACAAAAATGTAGTCTAAACCACTACCGCGGGTTCCCAATTGTTTTATCGTTTCCGCAACTACCGATATTAATATTGCAAAACCATGGATATAGATAAGCACTCTTTTCTGGAATCAATTCAAACCATAATCGCGGTATATACTATAATTATTATTGTTTTCATAAGAACTGCAGAAACTGAAAATCCATTCCAGCAATTATAAAACCAATAAGTATGGGTGAATGTCTCCCCTGTAGGGGAGGCACAAGGGCTTACTTACTTTAAGCTTAGTTTGAAAATGTATTTCTTGTTTATTGATTTATATAACTTTAAAACGTGCATCGACATTCAAATAACACTGATCAACATGATTTTTGTCTCATGAGTATCAATAGTTGTACTTAATGCAGTTTTTATAGTGTTTTCAAATATGTATTCGGAATTTCTCCATCACCCACAGTTTTTTATTTCGATTAATAAATTTAAATAATTATTCTTTTAATAAACGTTTTTAGTCGGCCGCGGTGGACTAGTGGTTATGCTCCTTGCCTCTGGTCCCGAGGGTCGCGGGTTCAAACCCGGCCGGGGTCGATGGATTTTTTTAGGACGGAAAAAATCCAGGAGGAAGTCCTCCGGGAGGGACTTTAAGCCGTGGGTCCCGAGTCTGAAGATTTTCAGGCTCGTAAAAAAATCCTCAAGCCTGAATGAAAAGGCCTCTAAGCCAAATTTACCGAATTTCCCCGTCCTAGTACTACCTTGGTTTTCTAGATGTCAGTATGAGGGGGAACGCTGACCACGTACCACTCAAAATGACATCTATACGAAAACAAGTGTAACTAAAATTAGTATGGTTCAAATTCTTCCCTGTTGGAGAAGACCGCCTAAATCTCTGTAAAGGGAAAACATAGGCTTACAATACAATACAATAAACGTTTTTTCGTCCATTTGTCCATTGTAAAACAATACCAAATGAGCTAACTCAAATGATTTCAGCTATGGAAAAGAGATATCAAGGCAAATGGAATCCTATTATGCTGGCCGATTATTGTTGGACCATCAAGAGGGATGCTCCACAGGCGAAATATAGCAGAAAATCGTCATTTCTTACTTTCTAGGCGAGTCCGAATGTTCGAATATTGCGTAGTTACGAATGTAGAAAATATTAAAGTGTTTGAAATTATAAATTCCTGTCTCCCGGAAACTTTGCGTGATGGAGAAAAACCGATATCATATTTGAATTCAGGAGAAAAATGCTATCAGAATCACATATTTTTCTTTCTGAGACAAAAAAAAGTTTATTTTTTGTTGCTCAGTGTAATTTGTTTCATTTTATCCCTTTCATTGAAAAAACGTAATATCTATTATTAACGTTTGTGGAATTTTATGTATATTAACGTTGTTTTATAATGAATTATTTATTAAAGCGATAAAATTTTCAATGTAACAATTATATAGTTTTAATTTGTATATAAAACTTAAAAAATGAAAACTGTTACAACGTATAACTCTATTTATCTTCTATCATAGAAAATTGATATGTATTCGGTTCCAATTTTCTGAACAAATAAACTTTCTACTGTTATATATTGGATGATTCAGTGAAGCATTTTCTGGAATTTCCTGCTCATGTGGCGCCATAGCGGAACATCAGTTCAAAAGATTAATGTAACGGTTTTTCATGCATCATGTACTCTTCATCTTGAGAGATTTAAACGACATCAGTGGTTATTCATTCGTGAAAGTGAAGAACGTGTAAAATTACTGTCTGATACTTGCTTAATGTATTCTGAAATTATTTTAAAATCCATATTCATTATGCGCAAGAGTGTGATGGAATATTCGACTATAGTATAGATAGATTATCTTTCAGTATAAGTTATGTAACTCGTATTTTCCTACATTTCTTTTCATCACAAAATATTTCTTTGTCTACTATTATAACGATGAGTGACGCTTCAGTTCGTTGTTACTTGGCAACAAAACCTATTCTTTACATTCTAACAAAACACAAAACACGCTATCAAAACATCAAGTTCAACAAAACGTAAAATACACTTTAATGATTTCGTTTATCATAAGTAACGCCACGAGTGATTTCCAAATTATCGATAAATTCACGACTCATGAAGTGAGGAGTGAATTTATCTAGAGAATTTGGAAATCAAGAGTGGCATTTGTTAGGACTATTTAACGAATAAAATTAAGCTGTTTACTCGCAAATCATTGTTTAACTATAGTTATTTTAAAATATTTATATATTCAATGTAAACGGCGATGTTTGAAAACAAATCAGAAATGTGAGGTTATGTTCATTCACTGCTGCTTGATCATATTATTTATTGCCAAATAAATCGCAATATTGTAAGAGTGCACCCAAGTGGAGAAATAATGAAACACATCAAACTATATATATCATAATCAACATTACGGGTTATTCATTTATTTTTTAGTAAACAACTCAGTAAAATCAAGGAATCTTTTCATTATTTGCTATATTCAATGTATTTGTTAGAGAAAAATAATGCTTTGACTTGTTCAGAACATTAAAAAGGAGGAGCTTTCTTTATCACAAAAGCAGGAGCTGATAAAGAGAAATCGATAAAGAGCGAGGTGAAACACGACTGTGATTGGTTGTAAATCAAAAATCATTGTAACGTGATTGGTCATTGACTCCCATTTTGGACATGAGTTAAATAGTCTACATAAATAAACTTTCCTTGACTTTTCTGGAAGTATATTAATAGTTACATCTTGGACCGCTTTTAAAAATGTTCAATGATGAACCAAGAAAATCAAAAACTCCGTTCATTTTATTTGAATTCACATGTGAAACTAGCATCAAACATTACATAATATAACAAGAATGTTTGTTGATCTATAGTCATTTTTTTTCTCCAAAGCCCACATTAGTCTTTCCCTAAATAAGCCTACATCGTTTCCACAATAAATAAATGCCATTAAATATACTTATACTAAAATACTCCGAACGTAGTTAAAATATTGTAGAAAATACGTTACAAAATTAAGTTTAGTAACTCGAAAATATTGTAGACAATACGTTACAAAATTAAGTTTAGTAACTCGAAAATATTGTAGACAATACGTTACAAAATTAAGTTTAGTAACTCGAAAATATTGTAGACAATACGTTACAAAATTAAGTTTAGTAACTCGAAAATATTGTAGACAATCCGTACAAAATTAAGTTTAGTAACTCGAAAATATTGTAGACAATACGTTATAAAATTAAGTTTAGTAACTCGCTGCACTCCCTTCGGCCATGTTCTAACTTCAGCATTTCCTTACTAAACCTCTGCTTTTGTAACTATTCGTCTAAATAACTATTATCGAACACTTATTTTACTCAAACGATGGGGTTACATAACCTATTTGCAAAAATTCAATGTTAAATCCCAGTTCCATAAGAAGTTGACTGCTCGGTCTTAAGGTAACTGTTGAGTATTTCATTACCAGGAACTCTTTCCCTTTAATCGTCTTCCAAAATCCATTAAACCCTAAAATCGTGAGCTTCTATAAAGTAGGCCTATGGATAGCAAGTACAACTCTCTGAAATTAAAATTATCCATTCGTCAGAACGTATGTCGTGGCTTTAAGGGAGAATTCCGATAATTACGCTAGTATGACTAAGGCAGGAGAGACTGACATGCTCAAATTATCAGACAAAATGGAAGTCTTTACCTACAGAAAAGTTCGGTATGACCACTGGAATTAAAGCAACTGTAAATATCAACAAATAAAGTGCATACAAGTTGAAATATTTACACAAGTCATATTAAAACAGACATCACTAGACACCCTATACGTATTATATAACGAAAGATCTTAGATCAGAAAAGCCAATTCTTCTAGGACGAAATACTTTCAAAAATCCCGGCTTCCATATCTGGAGTTCTTTGGAATTTTTATATATAAGCAGTTTAAAATTTTGCAATTTTTTTAATTTGTGCGACTCGATTAAAAATATACAACATAAGCCTAATTCGGAATTACATTCCTGTATTTAGTACTGAGTGTGACATATGATTGCATCACTAGTAAATTCTTTACCGAGCGATATTAAACAAGTTTATTATTTTATTTTAGTTGAATATTTGTAGTAACTATAGCTTAACAAACTTTGCATTTATGTAAATGAAGTGTGACATTCTTTTACATCGGGATACAACTCATACTTACTTAGTAGCTAGTGCCTCCTTCAGAATGCCAGTCTAAATACCTCGATCTTCATCTCACATTTTCCATATATCCTAGGTATTGTTTCCAGACGGTTCAGCTATCTCCATTTAGACCATCCGCTACCATTCTCCCTCTCTTCCATAAAGCATTTTCTCACAGAACTTGTGTCCTCCATTCTCTTCAGCCTATTGAAGTTTTTTTGTTTAACTTGAGTAGTGCTGATATGAGAATTCTGATACTCAATACTAACGTGTAAAATGCATGTGAATTAATAAAAACATAATTTTTTTCAATATAAGCTAAAACAGTAATATTAATTAAATATAAATAAATAATTTATTGAAGTTGTATTTGCTTTTCAGAAATATTTCATTTACCATTCATAACAGCTGTTTCAAATTATATATAGCCTATAGAAATGTTCTATAGGCCTATATTTACGACATTCATCTGATATACGTATACACACAAATAGTAGAAATTCTTAATATAGGCCTACCATATATATTATAAATAACTAACTAACTCGCTGGCACTATCGAAACCGTAGGTTCATGGCAGCGCGGACATAAGCTCTCCATACATCCCAATCCCGAGCCAATGTTTTCCAATCATTCCCTGTAGCCTATAATCTACTTCCCTCAAATTATAGTTAATGTTATTCTCCCACCTCATTATTGGTCTACCAACTGGGCGTTTTCCCTCTGGTTTTCCTACAAGAAGCTTCCATGCACGTCTTTCATTCCCCATTCGTGCCACATGTCCTGCCCATCGCAGACTACGAGACTTAAATGTTCTCATTTTATCTGGCTTCTTATAAAGACCATGTATTCACTGTTACGCAGTCTTCTCCATTCACCAAATTTGAAGGTAAACAAATAAATAAAGGGGTAGGGAAAATTAATAATCTTACTCTGTTCATCTCTCTTTGGTCCAAAAATTTTCCTAAGAACTTTATTCTCAAATACTCGTAATCTCCTTTCCTCCCTTAAAGTAAGAGTCCATGTTTCGCATCCATATAATATAACTGGTAGAAATAGTTTTATATATTTTCAGTTCAACGTTTTTTGAAAGGAGTTGGGACATCAAAAGTCACTGCAATGCATAATAGCAAGCATTTTGAGAATTGACCCTATGTTTAATTTCCTTGTGAATCTCATTCCTATTTGTGATTATTGTTCCTAGGTATTTGAATTCAGCCACTTCCTCAAAATTTTCCTCATTTGTCATTAGCTGTCCATTTCCATTATATAATGCATTTCTATGTGTGACTATATATTTAGTTTTATTGATATTTACTTCCAGTCCTAATTTCTTGGTGTTACTCAGTAGTGCGTGCGTGTTGGCATTTAGTATATCGTCTCTATCGCCCAATAGTACTATATCATCAGCATAAACTAACAGCTTATTAATACATTGAGTTGTAGGCATTCTTCATCCTCTAAAGATTTGATGGCATGCTCATTATATATTTATAACATTTATATATATTTGACATTCATTTAATATACGAGTATGTATACACACAAATATAAAATGTAGTTATATTTATGACATTCATCTGTTTAAGATACAGTGTATTGAAATAGATGTTATGAATGTTAAATTAAATAAATATTTATGAAAATCGTATAAAACTGATAGTTTTATTTGATACATAATGGATTTTCATAAAGCAAATATCAAATCAATTTAGTGCTTAAAGCAGTAATTTTAATCTGCTTACGAGAAACTTAATGAACATGTTATAAATTATTTACAACAAATAAATCGACAAAAGTATTTCCATTGTGAAACATTAAGAGTAATTTAAACACGAATAAACTGATTATGTTTAAAAGTGAAATGATATACTGTTTCTTTTGATAGTTGAAATATGCAGAAAGTTTATTAAGTTTTCTTTCATCAGACATGTAGGAAAAACACTGTTAATACACAACCAATATTGTACTGAAAATTACTAATGGAGGGATGAGAATGAAGTAATCAATTATAAATTAGTAATAGGAATGGGTTCTCCATTCATTCAATACCTCGATTTTCCCTATAAGCACAAGTTATCATATGGAATGATATCAAACTACATGAGATATATTTTTTCCGATTATTTTGCCGATAGCGATAGATTTGTGGCTCTGCTGTCGCAGTTCTCAGGTTCAAACATGAACAGGGTCGTTGATTTTAAGGGCGTAAAAATCCTGAATGTGGCTTGATTTGAAAGGAAAGTATAGACATGGTTTTCGGTGTGTATATTACAGCACGTAAAAGAATCTCATATCTGAAATAAAAAGTCTCGAAGCAAAATTTTTCAACCCATTTAAAGCCAAAGTTGCAAAGCTAATGATGTGAGTTGTTAGTGTCTTGAGATACTAACTACATCGATATTTTAATTAATATGATATATAGTTTATTAATATCTAATTACATGCCTTTATAATTTCTAAATAGTAAAAGACAGGGATAAATTAATGTATATAAACAAGCCCGCGACCTTATCTATTAAATAAACGCGAATGTATTTTTGGGCGATTTCCATTATATAACGGACCATGCAACAGATCATTATGAAAATTTGTACATACAGGTTTTCAGATACGGCGAGTGTTCAGTCGCTATGTCTTATTCCCCGACACCATTAGGTGTAGGATTTCATCTGAAACGAAAATTTAAAATTGCTCTAGCGATCGTAATTTCCGATGTTTCACAACTAAAATCAGGACATGCTATTAAAATAAACAGAGGTAGATATTCTCCAAAAAATATCAGCCGAAACCGACCATTAGAAGCGGGGATTTATCTGATATCCGAAATAAAATATTGACTTAACTGCTATGTTGGATCGTCGCAGTGTTGTATACCATACGATTTAATTAACCCGTAATTTTCTTTTAACTAGGCCTATTTCATTAAAAATTAAAACATCTTTAATTAATTTAAGCGTAGCAGCATACGCCGAGTATTCGCTAGTATAATATAGAAATGAATGTATAATATGCTTGGCTTCTTAACCGATCAACCGTTCTTCATAAATTGTGAACACACAGGTATTCAAGTACGGTGAGTGTTCAACCTCCATCTATTAAACTCTAACGCTGTTAGGTATAGGAGTTCACCTAAAGTAAAATAATTAAAAAATCGCTCTAATCAAAATTTTCGATGTTTCACAACAAAACTTTATTTTACTGTGGAAATAATCTGAGGTAGATATTACCCAAAAATCAGTAATATCTAACAATTAGAAATAGGGGTTTACCTGAAATCCAAAGTTAAAAAATGACTAGTTACTGCCATATTTGATTCGTCACAATGTATATATATATATATATATATATATATATATATATATATATATATATTCCACCGCTGTGCCTTGTCACGCAGCGAGCCCGGGTTCAATTCCCGGTCGGGAGGACATGCTCCTGGGTGAGAATTTTTTTCGGGTTTATCCTCGCCTGTAAGACAAATGTTACGAAGCTTAGGGCCCAACGGTCCCCGAAAATCATCCGGTCATCATAATCATCCTTATCAACATCATTCTTCACCAGTGTGGAAAGCAACGGGAAGCTACCACACCTATAATTTCCTAGTAAAGCTGCAAAGCATAGCATGACAATGCTATGATTGCAGTGAAAGATCTGTCCTCCGGCGAATTACTATGGATGGTTTTATATATATATATATATATATATATATATACATCCATCCATCCATAGTAATTCTGCCCGAGGGCAGGTCTTTCACTGCATAATAGCATTTTCATGCTATGCTTTGCAGTTTTACTAGGGAATTACAAGTGTGGTAGCTTCCCGTTGTTTTCCACACCGGTGAAGGATGATAACAAGGATGATGATGATGGCCGGATGATTTTCGGGAACCGCTGGGCCCTACGCTTCCTGGCATTTGTCTTACAGGTGAGGAAAATCCCCGGAAATTAAAACCTCATCCAGGAGCCTGTCCCGACCGGGAATCGAACCCGGGCCCGCTACCTCGAGACCACAGCGGTGGACACACACACACACACACACACACCACACATATATATATATATATATATTTTCAAGTACGGCGAGTTTTTAGCCGCCATCTATTATAGTCTAAAACCATTAGTGTAGGAGTTCATCTGAAAAGAAAATTAAAAAATCGCTCTATCATTTGTAATTTTATATATTTTTTCAATGAAAGTCTATACATGCTATTAAAATAAACCGAGATGGGTATTATCCGAATATAAGCGAAATATCAAATTAAAATAACATACCTTATGATTAGAGCGAGGAATTATATGAAGAAAATTATACGAAAATATGAAATCGTGAAGACAAAATATGAAAAATATGAAAATTATGACGCAAAAAATATTATGAAGCTACTATTTTCTATACTTTTTACATATATTTATATACATAGGCCCATTATAACTTATAAGTGTACATACCAACACATAAATGAGACAAACAGAACTTATTTATAGCTCAAGAAATCAATATATTCACTGTATTTCAATTTTAATTAGCTTTTTCATTAATTCTGATCCAATATATAATATCATATTCATGATCTGAAACAATTTTAATGAAGCATGCCATAGTGCAGTTGTATAAGGAAACGTGGTGCAAACAGGAAAGTCGTGGGTTCGAGTCTCGATATTGTCAAGATTTTTAGCTGGACCAGACCTTCTGGTGGCATTGTGGACCTGGGGTCTCAGATGGAAGTGAGTACTAGATGCATGTTCTGGGCACAAATGCGGCCATCAGGCAGATCTGACAACCCGGCAGACATCTAGTGTCTATTGTCTAGAAAGATGGGAGCTTCAACATACCACTCCCCAAAGGCCCCCCCAAGACTGTAGTGGAATCACTTTACCTTCATAAATAAAAACTGAGAGGTTATATATAATACAATTAATTTATGTATTGAATGATACTTAATTATGAAATCCAAACATATACAAGAAACAAAACATTGTAATCACAACAAACAGGTTTCCATGAAATCTAGCACTAACAAAGATTAGAACAGATATAGTTTGAATTATGCTATTTTTACTTTGCATAAAAATATTAATTTCCTGGAGATGCAAGTCTATAAATAACATTAAATTGGACGATTTAAAATACAAGTAAACCATTCCAGATGTCATATTTGGAGAAACAAGATGTTAAGTTATTATTCCATAATTGATTCCAGGGATTGTTTCAGAGCTCTCTTTGCAATTAAAGTTACATTTAATGTTAATAATAATAATAATAATAGCTTTATTTTACCTGGCAGAGTTAAGGCCTTAAGGCCTTGTCTACCACTCAACCAGGTTTAAAAAAATACAAAAGAAAAGTCTTAAATCTAAATACAATATATATATATATATATATATAAACGATTATAAGTTATGAATACAATACAATTAATATTTATAATGTATTTTGATTTACTCTAAATTTAACGAATTAAATATATAATATGTACAATATATATAAAAAAAACGAGGAAAAGATTAATGACATAGTAATAAATTAAATAAATAGAGAACAATTAATTGTTAGACAACAGGTAACTGTATAAGCGTGACTTAAAGGTGCCAAGTGTGCGGCAACCCTGATATCTTGAGGAAGGAGATTCCAGGAGCGGGCAGAGGCTACTGTGAAGGAAGTAGAATAGGAGGAAGTGCTATGAAGAGGAATTGTTAGCAGACTGCTATCTTGTGACCTAGTGTCAATATTGTGGTAGGAGGATAACTTCTCAAATCTGGACGCCAGGTAAGTAGGAATGTAGGAATTCAGAAGCTTGAAAAGTAGTGAAAGAGAGTGCAATTTACGTCTGCCAGTAAGACGGAGCCAAGAGAGGTTATTAAAGTGTTCGGAAATATGGTCATAACGGCGGATATTGAAAATGAAATAGAACGCAAGCATTATGAACACGCTGCAGTCTCTGCGACAAGGCATAGTTTAGATCATTATATATAATGTCACAATAATCGAAGTGTGGTAACACAAGATTCTGCACTAGGATTTGTTTTAACGAAACTGGGAGAAAATTCTTTAAACGTCTAAGATAATGTAAGATGGAGAAAGTCTTTTTACATATGTGTTTCACTTGTGTTTGCCAGGTTAAATTTGCGTCTAGATGTAGTCCAAGATCTATTACTGAAGAAGAATAAGGGATAATTATATTATTTATAGTAATGTTTGGAAGTGTAGATATGTCAAAGGTTGTAAGCAGTCTTTGTTGCCCCATTAGAATTACTTGTGACTTGTTAGGATTTAGATTTAGACCGATACTTGAAGACCAGTTAAAGATGGATATGAGATCGTCATTCATTTTCGTCAAGCTGTTATAGAGAGAATGAGGAGATGAATGTAGGTAAATTTGGAGATCATCAGCATAGAGGTGATAACGGCAGTGCTTTAGTACAGTTGGCAAATCATTTATGTAGATTGAGAAAAGAAGAGGTCCGAGAACACTGCCCTGGGGGACTCTAGCCGGCACGTTACGCCAAGACGAAGATCTAGAGTTTAATGAAACGTATTGTTGACGACCGTGCAGGTATGAGTCGAACCAGGATACAGCGCTGTCAGACAAATGTAGGTGCTTGAGCTTTATCATAAGTAAGTCGTGGTCTACTGTGTCAAAAGCTTTGCTGAAGTCAAGTAAGGTTAAAGGAGTCAATTGACGTCTGTCCACGGCTTCACGAATATCTTCGGTAATTTTTAGCAAAGCTGTGGATGTGCTATGACCAGATCTAAAGCCAGATTGATAAGGATCAAGGAGGTGATTTTCTTGGAGATATTCAGTCATTTGCTTATGTACAATATGTTCCAGAGCTTTAGATAATGTCGGAAGGATGCTAATCGGTCGGAAAAAGTCGTTACAGTTAGTAGGTGTACTTATTTTTGGTATAGGCCGAACTCTAGACTGTTTTCATACAATAGGGAAGATAGAAGTTATAAGGGAAGCATTAAAAATATGAGTCACTGTGGGTAGTATAATGTCAATGAACTTCAAACTTGGTGAAATGTAGTTAAGAATAATTTAAACGTTTCTTTTTAATGAAATGGGTCTAACATTGTGTCCATAATCTTGGTCTAATTGTGTTTTGAACAATCCAATTGTCTATTCTGTTTGTAATACACAGAAGTTTTTTTCTATATTTTCTGATAGTAAACTATAAGGCCTGTCGGTCAGAATTGTTTTACACGATGAAAAATTATGCTCAACATCACACAATGTTATGGCAGCCACTTGTATCATGCTATATTCGATAGTTTGATACCCTTACCTACATGAACTTTACTAATTTCACAAAGCACTTGAATGGAAATGAGTATCAGATGCTTGTTCTGGAGGGTAAATGTGGCCGTCACGCAGGGCTGACAAGTGCCGATTGTCCAGAAAAAGTGGTAGCCTTATCCTCCTACTACCCCAAGGGCCTCTCGAGGCCTGTAGTGGGATTACTTTACTGCTTCAAGTTTACCAGCAGTCTTTCCAATATTTAAATGCTGTAATCTGTTCACAAAGTAAGGACTGCTCTCAGGTAGCAATAACGAGCTGACAGCTATTATACCTGACTATAGAATATTCCAACATTGTTCTTCTACTTATTCATCTAGCTAGGCTCATGTTCTGTCTGGGGATCGAGTTTAGGACAAAAACCACCATCTAACACTGTCACTCTGTGACTCTTCATCTAATTATTTGCTTTTATAAAATCTATCTATCTTGTTCAGAAGGAATACTGAGAATTTTCACTTGTCTACCACGTTACACTGTCAAAAATTACATAAATACATTTATTTCAAGAAATATTTTAATGAATTCCTAGAACTTTTATTGAAAAAAAATACGGGAATTTGAAAGTTGAAAATATGAAGGAGTATGAAATTTTCACTAAAATATGAACATTTTGCTAAAATTTATGAAATATCAAGTTTTTGTTGCTCTTATTTGATTCTACACATCATGAAATGTACAGATACTTAATCTCAGCGCTCTCGGACAAATAGTTTAAAACATGAAATTTCATAAAAATCCGCGCTCTACTTATGATATATTGCCAACTAAATATTAATTAAATTGTATGATAAATATTGGGAATCTCTGAACTCAAAGATTGGGACAAATAAATTCCCGGGCAACGTCGGATAATCGGCTAGTAGTTTATAAATAAAACTCATAAAACATACTATATTACACAGTCATTATTTTTAATTGTAGCCTATCAATTATTAGGAGATGTGCTTTGATGAAGGAATTGTAATGAAGATCGCTACAAATTCAGCGAATTACTTATGTTTCTTCTTTTAATCTCTAATAAGGAGAAATTTCTTCTTGTCGTATAACACTTCACAGTAATGAACTATTATAAATATTTTACAACAATAAAATTTTAATTAATTGATTCCAAGAAATTCGATATTATTCTTTATCAAAAAAGTGTAAAGTAATTAACCCTTTACAAAAATGGAAAGTCAACCTTTGTCCCAATCCATAAAATGGCAACAAAATGAATTATAATAATTATCGTGGAATAAGGTTTTTATGGACATAATTTAAATTCAACATTCATTTATCGGCTTAAACTCCATATGCAGATAATACAGGAGATTAACAGTGCGTCATAAGTATATAACAAACTCATTATCCGGAAAATTATATAAAATAAGTGGGGATACAATCAACCAATTACCTGTTAATTATAGCCTTCAGAAAAACGTCCACAGACAGCTCAAATAAGCTACTATATGAAAGAGAGAAGAAGAGGAAGGAGATATGGCTGGATTTTTGTACAACAGAAGCGATGACAAACAGTTCCTGGACTAATACAAATCGGGTATTTCGTCACCTGGTGAACTCAATAGCAGTGAACGAATACCACCACAAATATGCAAGATCAAGTGTTTCCGTGATCCCGGGAACAACTGTGCGTGTGAACTGTGCGAGCCACCATGTGACTGTTAACATGTAGCCACCTGAAAAAACCAGTGAAATCTCTGGTAGAATTCTGTAAATGATGAAACAATGTGAACCGAACTGCAACAGGATGCGATGACAACAAAACATACGTAACTTATCTTACGCACAACTTGTGCGCATTTATTCCATTATTATAGAAATTCCATTTACAAAATGCTCAGCTGACATCTCCAAAATACAGTTATCTTAGATCAATTCGTATATTATCACACCTACGGCTAGACCTTTCCATAATAATTTCGTAACAAAAAATTGAAAGTGTTTCACCTGTCCCCTTTTGACCTACCATCTCAGTCTCCTTGACTTAAAAACCCAGAAAATATTTTGGACATTATAAATAATGAGGTTCCTCATTAATAGATTTCTCCATTCTCCATTATTATCGCGTATGTACGTCTTTTAACTATTTTGGAATAGTTTTAGATTAATATGTTTGCTTAATATCAGGTACCATGGTTGACAACCATGGAGTACCAGACATAGTTTATCGTTTTGCATATTTTAATATTTAGATTCTAGTGCAAATCCGAGAAGAAAGCTCCACTGAAACGAATAGTAATTCGAATTTCCTCCTTTTAATTGGTTGCTAATATATGATTTTTATCTGGTAACGATAGATACTTAAATATATTCAATTTTGTAAGAAAAATAAGATGCTGCATTTCGATCGTGACCATGATCTTTCCTTTATGTTTACATTCAAATAACTTTCATTTAGACGTTTTAAAAGACCTATGCATTTCTTGCCACCTTATTACTGTGATTATGGTCACAGTCAAAAACCAAACGAACGCCATTCGAATATAGATTGTTATAGGTAATTTTCGTTACTGGTTGTTCAACCAGTATCAATAGTAATAATAATGTATTCCTTGTTTAAATCTAATCTCGTTAAAAAACTGTTTTTATTTTACTCTGGATACCATCCAAGTGTATAGTTATTAATCTAATTAACTTTTTGATTATACCAAATTCAAATAAAATTTATAAGTTACACATTTTTTGTAATCGCATCCTTTTGCAGTTTGGTTCACATTGTTTATCTTTTACAGAATTCTACCAGGGATTTCACTGGTTTTTTGCAGGTGGGAACGTGGTAATGGTAGATGATTGCTTGCATAGTCCACATGGTCTTTTTTTTTTCAACGAGATTAGATTTATACAAGGAAATACATTATTAATACTATTGATACTGGTTGAACAACCATAACGAAAATTACCTAGAACAATCTATATTTGAATGGTGTTCGTTTGGTTTCAGACTGTGACAATAATCACACTAATAAGATGACAATAAATGCATAGGTATTTTAAAAGGTTTGAATGTAAACATAAAGGAATTAAAATATAGAATTATGGAATATTCACCTGGAAGGTC